>PVJS01007215.1:0-26987 GCA_004027185.1 Glis glis | reverse complement strand
CAGTAGACCGTTACTCAGGATAAGATCAGACAGGAAGTCGTTGGAGTAAATCAGCCCTAAAGTGATGGCCAAAGGGGTAGAGAAGACCCCCTCTTCTAGGTTCTTGAATAACACTGTACTTTCCTTCCATAATACTTACCCTAACTTTAAATTATGTACCTAATAGTGTGATTTATTTAATGCCCTCATTCTGTTTTAAATGCCATGTGGACAGTGCTTGTTCTCTGCCTAAATCCCATGGCACTGTGAATGTGCAACAGGTATTATTTGGATGAATGTGTGAGAACCTTTCCTTTAATGAAGTCGCATCCCACAGTAGTCCCCACATGTTGTACCACCTAACATTCCTGCCTCCTCTCACCCACACATGCTATTCTCTCCTATACAAATCTACCCTTAAATTCTAACCTAAGTCCCACTTGCTTCATGACATTTTCCTGACTATTCCAGATCCTTTATACATCTCTAATGATTTATTTCTTGTCTTTCATCATATCTATGTTCTACATAACACCAATGAGATCCCTCTCTCTTGGGGATTGAACCCAGGAGCATTCTACCTCTGAGCTATACCCCTAGTCCTATTTTATTTTGAAACAGGGCCTCACTAAGTTGCTGAGGGCCTTGCTAAGTTGCTGAGTCTGGTCTCAAACCTGTGATCCTCCTGTCTCAGCCTCCCAAGTACTGGGATTAGAGTGCACAGTGCATAGTGTACCACCATGCATGGTGAACTACCAATGATCTCCTAATGAGATCATTATTGCTTTATCTTCTAATTACTTCTTGTGTTCAAAATCCTTCCTTTCCAACCTGATATGACCCCCTATAAATATATGCAATAAAATTCTCTTGTATCTTCCAATACAATGTAAATATTGAGCACAGAACTGGCTCTCAATAAATACTCATTGATTCTTTGAGAAAAAAATGATATCAGGTACCAGCTTTGTCAGAGGGAAATCAAGTCTTCTAGTCATGGAGAAAATACTACGTTCCTTGTTTATAATCTTAATCAGAGCAATTCAGACAGAGTTTAGCACATCTGTACCTTTTGGGGGGGGTACTGAGGATGGAACCCAGGGGCATTCTACCTCCGAGCTACACCCCCAGCCCTATTTTTTATTCTTTATTTTGAAACAGGGTCTCATTAAGTTGCAGAGGACTTCACTAAGTAGCTGGGGCTGGCTGCAAACCCGGATCCTCCGGTCTCAGCCTTCCAAGTACTGGGATTACAAGTGTGTACCACCCCATGCCTGCTACATCTGTACCTTAATTTATAATAAGTATGTCCTTAAATGAGAATATGATATAGTACTAAAAATTAAATGCTATTTTAAACTTAGGAGGAGCTCACTAACAGAATAAATCCAACTTCAAATCCTTTCCTAAAGCAAATGATTCCTCCCCTAAGTCTTCATTTATCACATACTAAAATAACATTTTAGTCAGGCTTAGTGAAGACCCTGTTTCAAAATATAAAATAAAATAGGGCTGGGGGTGTAGCTCGGAGGTATAATGCTCAATCCCCAGCAACACACACACACACACACACACACACACACACACAAAGATTAATCAAATGAACTTATATAGTCCACTAAGGGAAGATACTATATAACAGACAGGACTGAATGCCCTAGACAAGAACAAATAAAATGCTATAAGAATTCAGTAGATGGAGGACATTCTTCCTTCTGGAAGAATTACTAAAGTCTCTTAGAACAGGGAACAACTGAGATGGGTTTCAAGACTTAGGGATAGTTTAGACACACAGAGATGTGAAGAATGAGTGTATAATCTCATTAACAGGATGGCAATAGCCCACTGGAGTGAATGTTCTGTTTGGCCAAGGTATGCTGGAACAGAAACAAGAAACAAGATTGGGGAGCTTGTTGAGGTCAGATGTAGAGGGGCTTGAAGACCAAGCCAAGAAGAGCAGCACTTCTCAAACTTTACATATTCACAAATTGCCTGGGGATCTTAAGAATAGATCCAGGGTGGGGCTTGAGATTCTGCATTTCTAACAGCCCAGATGATACAGATACTGGAAGACCACCTTGAGTATCAAGAATATAGACAAAAGCCAGATGTGGTGGCACTCCCCTGTAATCCCAGTACTTGGAAGGCTGAGACAGGAGGATCCCAGGTTTGAAGCCAGCTTCTGCAACTTACTGAGAATCTCAGTAACCTAGCAAGAACCTGTTTCAAAATAAAAAATAAAAATAGGACTGGGGGTATAGCTCAGAGGTAGAATGTCTCTGGGTTCAATTCCCAGTACTACAACAACAACAAAAAAGAATAGATAAAGGGTAGTCACTGAAAGTTTTGCACGGAACTGTCTAATCCCCAATGTGTTCCAGGAAAACTAAATCTGACTGGATCAGGCAGATTGGAATGGGGAGAAGCTATAGACCTCAGTAACTGCCTAAGCAGAGATTTAGATGTACAGCTGCTATATAATTTATTTCTTCTGGTTAAAGACACTTTGATGAAGTGGTTAAGAGTACAGAAACTGAAGTCAGAATGCCTGGGTTTGAATTCTAGCTCTCCTACCTTCTAGGGTGTGTGTGTGTGTTCCTGAGTTAAATTCCTTAATTTCTTTATGTCTCAGTTTCCTCATATGTAAATTAGGTATAATGACAACCAACATACAGAGTCATGTGCATTAGGTGAGCTCACAAATGTATAAAGCCCTTAGAACCATTCCTGGTACAAAGAAAAGGCTATAAAAGTGTTTACTGGCCAGGTGTAGTGGCACACACCTGTAATCCAAGCTACTCGAGATGCTGAGGCAGGAAGATCTCAAGTTTAATGCCAGCCTGGGCAACTTAGAGAAACCCTGTCTCAAATTTTAAAAAATTAAAGGGCTGGGGATATAGCTCAGTGATAGAACATGCCTGAGTTTAATCCTCAGTACTGGAAAAAAAAAGTGTTTACTGTTATTAGCACGATTCATCATCTACTCTGATCTCTCCAAGATGTAGAATTGCACATAAGACTGATGTGGAAAAGGAAAAGTCCTTGAGGGCTTTCAACCCATGTGAAGTAATTGGCTCATGAAGGCAACTGGCTCTATATGGTGCCCTTGCCTCCCTCCACTATGCCCCTCCTACACACACACACACACACACACACACACACACACACACACACACAGTCTCTAAAAGCAATAGCCACAAGTCCTTACTTGAATTGCTGGTCCTTGGTGCTACGCGTCTTGGCCAGGAAGCGCTCAGCCAGTTTCTCCAGGTTGCGGGAATAGTCCATCTCAATCTCGGCCTTCTTCCGGAAGAAATCCTGCAGGTCCTGCAACAGCTGCACCCGGAGCTCACACTGCTGGTCCAGGCATTTCATCTGCTCTGTGAGCTGAGCCCGGATCTCTGCCACAAAACAAGGGAACACAGTCAGATGGACAGCCTTAAATAAGCACTATACAGGTCGACATTCACCCAGCTTCCAGTCACTTGGTTCCTGTCTCCTGGGGAATTCAAAGCTCTTAATAAAACAGCCTAAAGTCTGTTTTATTGGTCATGTGATGTGAGACACCTCCAAGAACCTCCATCAACTTTCTTTGGACCATTGAAGAACATTGTGAACCAGGATTCTACTGAATCATTTAGGAGAAGCTATTTATTGGACATAATAGTATTCAGAGCTGAATTATTGACCAACTGATTGTACTTCTAATACAGTGCCAGAATTTGGGTTCTCTTGTAGAAAAGGGCCCAAATGAATTATCTCCCAACTGCCTTGTGAAGTAGGTATTACTTTATCCCCATTTGAAAGATAAGAATACTGAATCTTGAAGAAGTCAAGCTATTAAGTGGTAGAGTTGGGGTTCAAACCCAGACAAACTTTGCAACACTGTGGTAGACTTTATTAACTTTTTTTAAATACTTTTCCCTGTCATTTCAAAATATCTTTCAGCATCTTCATGTATTAGGGTGAGCGTCCAGATATTTTAATGGAGGTAGAAAGGGACCTGCCCAATAGCAAATGGTGACAATCAAGAATACAAAAAAGCACCAGGACTTCTGGACAAGCAAACCATTCAATGTCAATCAGATTTCACAGCTTCCAACATCACAGAATGTAAATCAATCTCCAAGAAGTTGACTTGGAAGCTGGGGGTATGGCTCAGGGGTGAAGCACTTGCCTAGCATTCATGAAGCCCTGGGTCCCTAGCACTGCAATAAATAAATAGAATTTACATAGCCGGGTATGGTGGCACATACTTGTAATCCCAGTACTTGGGAGGCTGAGACAGGAGGATCCGGTTCGCGGTCAGCCTCAGCTACTTAGAGGCCCTCCGCAACTTAGCGAGACCCTGTTTCAAAATAAAGAATAAAAAAAATAGGGCTGGAGGTGTAGCTCAGAGGTAGAATATCCCTGGGTTCAATCCCCAGTACCTCCACAAAAAAAAACCAAAATACAAAATTATGGGATATGCACACAATGGAATTCCACTCAGCAATAAAGAAGAACAAAATTGTGTCATTTGCAGGAAAATAGATGGACCTGGAGAACATTATGTTAAGTGAAATTAGCCAGTCACAGAAAGTGAAGGGTTATATGTTTTTCTGTCATATGCAGAAGCTAGGGAGTAATCGGAATATAAGAGGGACTTTAGATAATGGAGGAGAAACCCCAATGGAGTGAGGAAGAGCTCTGGGAGTGGGGGGAGGGCGGGGGGGAGAATTAATGAAGAAAACACTTCCAGTGACATTATGTACATATGTGAAAATACTGAGGTCAATCTCAATATCATGTATGGGGAAGGGGGGAAGTGGGGAGAGAGCTGAGGAAAAACTCATCAAGTGCTATATGCATGTATGTCACCATCACTGTGAACTACATTATGATGTGAAACTATAATGCACCAATAAAAGTACTAAAAAATAAAAGATGACTTGGAAAGAGATGTTTTTCACGAACAAGTATCACGAATATCTCTGTTGCTTCAACCTCATGGATGCCTCAGAATGTCTGTTATTTCAGACCTAGAGGTATTTATGGTTAAACTTTAGCCTGACACATTTCTGGCTAGCTGGTCCTTGTGCAGGGCTAGCAAACACTGTGTCTATGGAACTGCAGCAATGGCAGCTCCAGATGCAACCAGATCTGCCTTGAATGCAACACTGCATGTTTTACTGACAAGAGTCCTGGCACTCACAGGACGCAGCCTGCCAATGCCAGGCTCTTAGCTCAGAGAAGGCCTGCAGTGTGTATCTTGCTGACGTTATGTTCCAATCCCCATCTGAGTCGGAATGGAGCCATTTCTTTCACCCCCTTTCCCCACAAGCATACTTGGCTTCAATGCATTAGGATATGACAGTGACACCAATTCCAGGGAAAAAGAGAACCTATATTATGCCTTTCTTTATGCGTGATCCAAATTCATTTCCCAAATGTACAATTGTATCAATGCTTTTTTTCCTCTGTGCTATATAATGCACAGCAGTGGCAGGTGGTGGGTGGGGTTGAGTATCTAGAGTTTTCATCTGAGCTGTAGATAACTGAGAGGCAAATCCAGGATTGAGGCCATGATGCTGAAAGGTTTGCAACCACTCTTTTCTTTTTTTTTCTTTCTTTTTTTTATTGGTGCATCGGAGTCTCATATCACAGTGAATATCTATTTGATGTTAACATACATGCACACAGCTCTTAGTGTCCCCCCCCCGCCTCCCCCACCCAAATGAAGTACCGAGAATGATGTTGGTATATTCTCACATGTACACATTGTTTATGATAGTAATTCCACTGATTCGCTTCTTTCTTGCCCTTCCCCTTCCCTTGTACCACTTCCCTTGCCCCACTGAGGGTTCTCTATTATCAACCGGAGTCCTTTGTGTGTCCCCACTACTCCCTAGGTTGCACATATTAATGAAAACATATGTCCCTTTCTTTTTTTGTGCTTGGCTGATCTCGCTTAACATAATGTTCTCCAGATCCTTCCATGTTTTTGCAAATGATGTTATTTTGCTCTTCTTTATTGCTGAGTAGAATTCCACTGTGTGTGTCTCCCACAATTTTGTAATCCACTCATCTGTTGATGGACACCTAGGTTGGTTCCATAATTTGGCCACTATGAATTGTGCTGCTATGAACATGGGTATGCATATGTTACTGTATTTTTCTAGTTTCAATCCCTTTGGTATGATACCCAGTAGTGGTATAGCCGGATCATATGGTGGATCCATTCCCACTTTTCTGAGGAATCTCCACACTGATCTCCATAGTGGCAACCACTCTTTTCTTGAAGCAATTGAGGATGGGTAAAGATTCATCTGAGCCAGCCATGCCTGTAATCCCAGCAACTCCAGAGGCTGAGGCAGAAGAATCACAAGTTCAAGGCCATCTGGGAAACTTAGTAAGACCCAGTCTCAAAATAAAAATAAAAAGGACTGGGGATATAGCTCAGTGGTAGAGCACCCTGGGTTCAATCCTCAGTACTGGAAAAAAGAAGGTACATTTGGCTTTGCCTTGGGGTAGCTGGGGTCCATAATCTATCCTCGTCTTAATTTTGGTTTCTGTTTCTACAAATAACCATGTGTAACACACATATCTCATCCTTTGTGGATGATCTTAGGGGATCTGTAAGTGCAGTTCACCCTCTTCATGCCCATGCCTCCACTGTGCCAAGCACCAATGCCAATCAGCCCTGCAGTAACCTCACCTGAACTGAAACCGAGCACCGGAGGATTGTTTCAAGCAGACAGAAGGCTGCAGAGAAAAGCCGCCTACCTCATCACTCATCAAAGCTCTCTTGTTCTGTGTATTTTGGAGTCTGATTACAAGGGTGCTGGGGGGGAAAGATCTACAGAGGTCATGTCAGGCGTTTGGTTCTTGCCAGGGATTTCTGGGTCACTTAAAGGCAATAGCGCTTGTCAAGACTCTTCCTAGAGGCATCTGCTGTCCCCTTTCTATGTCTTAATAAAAAGCTAGAAGTAGTAACCATGAGGTGAACAGACTGTGGGTAGAGATGGCATCCAAAAGGCTTGCTGATATTCCTTAAAACTTATCCATTAACTAAGAACCACCTCTTGTTTTTTTTTTTGGGGGGGTGCTGGGGATTGAACCCAGGGGGGTGTTCTACAATGGAGCTACACCCCTATCCCTTTTTATTTTGAAACACGGCCTTGGTAAATTGCTGAGGGTCTTGCTAAGTTGTTGAGGCTGGCCTTGAACCTCAATCCTCCTGTCTCAGCCTCCCAAATACTGGGATTACAAATGTGCACCACCAAACCCAGCTCAAGAATCAGCTCTTAAGGTAAGATGGCTCTTCAGGTATCTAATCAGGAACAAAGGTACAAGGAAAAATGGAGAAGCAGAGGGGCTGTCATCCCCCTCTGAGTCACCTATAATTCACTTAAGACTGCCTCCATAATCTCACTAACCAGGGCAGCAGAATCAGAGTAGGGTAGATTGTTCTAGGGGTCCTAGGCATAGTCTTGTGATACCCAAAAAGTTCCAGAAGCAGGCCACTCCAGAGTTGTTCTGTCCAAAGAACAAGCATATCATCTGAGATATGTGAATTAGTCTAAGACACCCGCAAGCACATCCAGCCAGCATGGAATTCCACCCTGACTTTCTCAGGTGCCTCCATGAGTGGGCAGCATAGCATCAACTGCATCCCATCCTCGGGCACCCTGTCTGGGTCCGAGCAGGAAGAGTGCCTATGTTTAGTACACAGTTTGTGGGCCTGTCCATACATTATCTCATTTAATTTTCACAACTAGCCTATTAAGATATCTCCAATTACCCTGACTACACAAATGAGAAAACTGAAGTCAGACTCATTAAGTAATGTACCACAGGGCCATACAATTAGGTGAAAGTGAAGCTAAAACTAAATTATGTTTGTCTGGCTTGTCAAAGAGGCTGACAGTGGTACAGGGAAACAAGAGAAATAAAGCACCAGTTTGGAGTCTCTGAAGGTATTTTTTGGTAAATCATAGTGACCATGCCTCTTGCCCCTGGAACATCATCTTCTCCACCTTTCAGCTGAGGGGTGATTCAGGCCCCCAGAATCAAGTTTGGAGTAGCCCACTAACTAGCTGGACCACATTTTGACCACATTTTGGGTTAATCCCCAACTGGAGTGGATCCCTTCCCCGCTTCCTAAATGTATTCTCTAGTGCAGTGTTGGTGGAAGTGCTTCTCTTGTTCTCTGAGCGCACCCTGAGGTATGTCAGTAAGTCCAGAGGACAGAGAAAGGGAGAAAGTGATATCCCTACCTCAATGCAAAGGGGGCTCTGCCAATAGATACCGCCTGCTACTGTGGTTTTATTTGATATGACACCATTGAGCATCTCACCTCCCCCACAACCCCCCTCGAAGGAGAAGCTCCCCTTGCTAGCATCCTCAGAGCATCCACACAGTCATTAAGGGAGACCTGAGCCACCCCCACCCCTAGGCCTACAGCTCCAAGACAGAGTGGCTGCCCTGTCCAGAGCAGAATGCACCACTTCAGGTTTGCAACCGCTGCTCCTACTATTGCAACTGCTGCTAAGACAAACAATGGTCCCCAAGAAGGCAGCTGTGCCAGCCCCAGTCCTCTGTCCATGCACATAAAGGGCAGGGAACAATAGGCCACTGAATGACAGCACGCCTGGGCCATGTGCCCAGGATGGGGGCCCCTCTGCACCCTGGCCTACCAATAAGCCACAAGGGTAGAAAGAAGAAAGAGGCGATTTATAAAAAACATGCAAAAATTCCTCCCAGTTCCCTTGTGTACTCAGGCAAGTATGCACGCGCACATGTGTGCACACTCAAAGACACACACCACCCACACTGTGCTTCACCAAGCCAACTCAGGAAGGCTTTTCAAATCTACTTTACAGTTGGATGAGAGGTTCTGAGAGCTGTGGGGATGAGGGGACTCTTGTAAGTTCTTTCCCTAGAATCACATGGGAAGAAATCAAGCTTTTACCTTCTATAAACAGCTGTCTCATGGGTATGAAAGATTTCCCTGGCTATCCATAAAACCAAAGTACTAAGGTCACCATGAACTACCTGGAGTGACACATGCCAAAAAATGACCTCCCCTGGGCACCCAATAAAGCCCATTTATTCAGCAAATCTTATTGATGCCCTGACAGGTGCTAGGTGACAGTGACAAAGGAGAACAAGACAGGACCAAGCCCTGCCCTAATGAAACACGGCTTGACAGAGAAGGGGGAGGGCAAAAAAGTCTTCTTGTTTTTGCTTTGAATATTGTTTACTCTAACAAAGCCATGAAAATAAGCCCCAACATGAAGACCTAAGTCAAATAGCAAAAAGAAAAGAAATCAAGCAACAAGTCCAAGAAAAAGTCAATGTCCTTTGGCTGTTTATTTATTGTGGCACTGGAGATTGAACCCGGGTAGGTTCTACCTCTGAGTAACACCCCCAGCCCTATTTTATTTTATTTTGAAACAGGGTCTCACTAAGCTACCACATGCTGGACTCAAAACCCGTGATCCTCTTGGTTCAGCCTCCCAAGTACTGGGCTTATAGGTGTGCACCACCACTACTGGCTTTTATTTTGAAACAGAGTCTTATTAAGTTGCTGAGGCTGTCCTCAAACCTGTGATCCTCCTGTCTCAGCCTCCTGGGATTAGAGGTGTGAGCCCCCATGTCCAGCTGGGACCAAAGGTTTTATTTAAATGGTTTCCTGAGAATCAGAGTTGACCTTTGACTGGTGTTTCATTCAAATATTCAAGTCAAAATCTAGCCTCGCTGTTTTGCAATTAAGATAGTGATGATGGTTGCACAACCTGATGAATAAACTAGATACTGAGTTGTGCACTTTAAAAAGAGCGAATCGCATGGTATGTGGTTTATATTTCACACACGCACACAAAAAAAAGATTTTAAAAATTTAACTTCACCAAATAGCTTTTTTTTTTAGTGTCATCCTGCCAGCTAAGGGAGAAGTGGCTCAGCAGAGAGGCATGGAAAGGAGGAAGGAATCCTTGGTTTCTATTTCTCCATTCGTATGGGTTAAATCAGTTCTGCATTGAATATTCCTAAAGCAAATCTTGGAAACTGCCCCTCAGGGCAGCAGGCGTGGCCATGACATTGAATTCCACTGGCAGGCAGATTCCCATTCCATCCTTTCCAAAGGATATCAGATCAAAACCTGGCAACGAATGTTTTTACGCATGAGTTCAAACCCAGGATCAGCAGAAACACTCAAGAAAGCTTCCCCTGGGGACTTGTGCCTCCTTGTCCATACTTGGCCATAGCTGAGATCCTAACTACACCTGTCCTGGGAGGTAGAAGGAGGCTTATATCCTTTTTAGAAAAATGCCGAAAGATCCTAATAGAAATGTGACTGGGAAAAAAAAAACTAGCCCTAATAGGATACTGATTATTTAACAAAAATAGTTAGGGCCCTGCCACACCAACAATGATCTAGCCTCTAAATTATAACACCTGTCAATGCAGGTGGCACAGTCCTCATTTCAGAGAACAACCAGGGAATTCATCAGGATCAGGTAGGGATTGTGTTCAGCCTACTGCTTTCAATCCAGAGATATTAGCTCATTTCTTTCCCCCTTCCAAAATTCATCTCCATATTCAGGAATTTTCTCGGATTAAGTAATGAATCCCACATTTCTAAGGAGAAAATGGCAGGCCAGGAAAAAGTTGTATTCTTTCAGGAAAGTCACACAGGCATGTCCTTCCCTTCTCCTTGATGTGATGGCACCCGGGGGGCAGGGGCTGTGACTCCCACAGGCTCTGTTGCCACTGCAGAGCACGAGATCAGCCCCGTGTTCCCCATTGGGAACCTGGCCTGACTGCCAGTCTTTTTCCACAAAATCCACCTCACCTGCTTTTAGCCCTTTCACAAACACATGATGTCACCTCGGCCATCTCAGGAATATTAATTCCTAGTACCTTTCCAGCAGTGTTATATAAGAATACAATTGAGGCTTTCATCGGGCTTTGCCCTCCATATCTCTTACCAAGACTTCTTATCCCAGCAGTAATCAACCCCTCTCAAAACTGTCCCCCAGGAAACAAAACGCCAGAATGCCCTGCCAAGTCTTGCTCTTCACCCTGCTTTCTACACACTTAGTAATGGGAGGGCTCTACAAATCCTTGCTGGAGATACGAGCACCAAAGCACAGAGAAGCAAAGAGGATTGACCGGCACCACACATAGCTATTTAGTTGCAGACCCAGTTGCTGGGTTCCCAAGCCAGTGTTCTTTCTTAACATAGTCTTATGGCAAACATTTATTTAATTACCTCCCAGGCGCTCTGGTCATACAGAGACAAAAGTCCTCCCTTTAAGTTAGCAGGTTAGTGGGGAAGAAACAAACAAACAAACAAAAAAACTATAGTAAGTAAGGTGAGATGATGATATAAATAAATGAGGCCAGGTATGGCAGCGCATGCCTGTAATCCCAGTACTTTCAAGACTGAGATAGGAAGATCACAGGTTCAAAGCCACCCTCAGTAACTTAATGAGACCCTCAGCAACTTAACGATACCCTGTTTCAAAATAAAAAGGTCTGGGGGTATAGCTAGGAGGTAGAATGTCCCTGGGTTCAATCGTCAATAAATAAATAAATAAGGTATGGGCTGAGACTGTAGCTCAGTTGTAGAATACATGCCTAGCATGCCTGAGGCCCTGAGATTGATCCCAGCACCACAAAAACAAAACAAACAAAAAAGGTATACACACAGCATGGTGACAGCGGAGAGAAGGGAGACACAGCACTACCTTCAATCCACTGAGGATCACACATCTTTCAGCAACTGACATTATTACTTATCTATGAGTAGTCAGTATTCCAAAGAAAGGCCCACAAGCTACTTTCAGCAAACTAAAAACAGCAAATATTCTTCCTCCAAGAGTGTGCCTGATAGCCTTTTTCCTCATTACTTTACTTAATCTACTGAATAAGGCACAGAAATACTCATGGACATGAGCTACTTCAAGCAACCAATGCTTCTGGCCTTTTTCATTCCTCACACCCATGTCTTCCCCACTCTTAGTTCACATGCTTTGGGTAAAACTGATTCCCCGCCTCCTTTCTCCAAGGATGGTGGGTGTTACCTCCAAGACCTGGAGACAATGTGAATCTGGGACTACAGCAGCCATCTCGCCACCATGAGGGACAGGCCTATCTGAGAATGCAGCTGACTCAGAGAAGCAGAACTGAGAGATGGGGAAAAGGAAACGTGAATGCATGCATCAAATCCTGGCCAGAAGCCAGCTCTGTCCCTGGAACGGTTAGTCATACCAGCCAACTCATTCACTTTTTGTTTAAAACGTTTTGCTTTGGGTTTTGGGTCACTTGCAAACAAATATTCAGAAACATAGCCGGGTGTGGTGGCGCATGCTTGTAATCCCAGTACTTAGGAGGCTGAGACAGGAGGATCGTGGGTTCGCGGTCAGCCTCAGCTACTTAGTGAGGCCCTCCACAACTTAGTGAGACCCTGTTTCAAAATAAAGAGTCAAAAATAGGGCTGGGGGTGTAGCTCGGAAGTAGAATGCCTCTGAGTTCAATCCTCAGTGCCACAGAAAAATTAAAAAATTAAAAATAAAAAAGTATGAAGGTCCCTGTTTGCAAGGAACTTATAATTTAATTGTGAAAACATGATCAAAACATACTTTTTTTTATGGTACTGGAGATTGAACCAGTTGCTGAGGCTGTCCTCAAACCTGAGATCCTCCTGTCTCAGCCTCCCAGGTACTGGGATTATAGGTATGTGCCACCATGCCCAGCCAAAACATACATTTTTTAATTTTATATAATTCCTTAAAAGTTACATAATTATACAAAATAAATTATTATATGTAATATAAATGTTTATGTAATTCTATTCTGTAGGTAGATAAAATTAAGAATAAAAACTACACATAAGACTTTTGAGGGATCAGGAAGCTCACTGGGAACCACATTACTAACCAAGTCTTCTTGAGGAAGAAATTGACCTTTTTAGTTTGCTAATGTACTCCTGGGACTCAGAACAATACCTAGCATATAGCAGGCTTCCAAACTTGTGAAGGGAAGGAAAGAGAGGGAGGAAATAGAAGTCTGAATGAGAATTCTGAAGATGGGTGGACATTTCATAAATGAAGGGTGAGAAAAGGCTATTCCAGAGAAAGATAAAAACCTAAGCCGAGAGATGGGAATGTGTGAGTATGGCCTCTTTGTGGGGGAGCGAGGAGGGTGGCCTGAGGGCCTGGTCAGCAGCAAGGGCACCAGGGGAGGAGGAGCAGCTCCCGAGGCCAGGAGAGTAGTTTGAATTTCAAGCAGCCCAAAACTGGAGCTGGTGAAAGTTTGTGTCATGATGAAAACAATAAACAGAGTTGCAGGAAGATCACATTGGAGGAGGTCCGCTGGATGGATTCCTAGGACTTCCTAATTAAAAGAAGGAGCAAGCATTAATGAGCAGTACAGGCTGAATGGTAGAGAGGTCAAATGGGTAGGAGAATTCCATGAGTGGAAAATCCCTGCATAAACACCAACCCTTAGCAATAATATGTACTTTAGAGCCTGTGATCCTAAAAGCTAGTGATTCCAAACCATGCTGCCTTTACAATAACGGGCAAACCGGATGTGAAAGAGACCCTTGGGTTCAAAAGTCAGACAGGAATCTTGGCAGAAGGGAGAGGAGGTGTGACTGGAGTCCTGGTCTCCCTGACTTTCCTTTTTGACTACAGTTCTCTCTGTTGGCCTGTAATTTGAGACATCTTCAAAACTGTCTGCGTTGTGTAGCAGATTGTCCCAAAGCTATAAAAGAAAGATGCTCTCCTCCCTTACATGAACTCCACTCCACCTAAAAACAATGTGTGCAGCTTTGGAGACAAAGTGAAACCAAGAGGGAAGGAGCAGGAGAAAAATGGTCCTATGAGTTTCCAAAGGATGCTCAGTCATCCATTAACTTTCCAGCCCCCAAGTGAAGGCAAAGAAAGCAACCCCATAAAGCCGATGAGGAGGGCGGGTACGGAGGGGGCTAGCTCAATGAACTTTAATCATCACGATTGCTCTGGCAGGCCGCAGTGGCTCTTTCAAGTGACTCAATAGAAAGCCAAAGACAAAAGGCTCCCAGATGAACTAGCTGCCACATCAAATGCCAAAGTAGTAATTTTAGCTCCTAGGCCTTGCCTGAGATGTTTAAGAAACAGAATTCCCAAGGTCCAAAATCTAGAATTAACTTGTACTACAAACTAAAGATGTGGAATGAGAAGACCAACAGCTCCTTGGGGAAATATCACCTATTGTGATGCCCCACACTCATTGCTAGAGACAAGCTGCCAGTCAGTTCCCAAGAAGCACAACAGCCAGCCAGCACACCAGCAAGTATTTATCTAACACCATCTCTGTGCAAAGAGCCGGGTGATGAATCATTGGAACACACACGAACGTATGACACATACACAAGAAAATGGAAGGCACTGTCTTACTATCAAGGAACTTAGAATCCAATTGGAAAAAAGGGAGACTACGTGCAAAAGTACAACGGTGTAAGACTGTGCGTGCTAAGTGTCAACATAATGGTTCCAGACCATGTTCAGAGAGATCAGTATAAACCAGCGTGGACCTGAGTTGTCTTGAGGACTTAAGAGGAAGTGAGAGCGAGGAAAGAAGGGGGGCTGTGCTTAGCACAGCCAAGGTGAGGAGGCAGAAAATGGGCAGGCGAAGCTCAGCAGGCTGTGAGTAGTGCACTGTGAATTCAAGATTCACATAGGAAGGTATGAACAGGGTAAAAAAGCAGACCAGGGTCCGCAGAAAGGTCCCTGCAGCGTCATGAGCAAAAGAGATACAAACACAGTCGAAAAGGGCTCTGGTAACTGTGGACAAAGCAAGAGTCTTGAAAAGCAGGACAGCCCAAGAAGAGTCAAAGCACAAGGAGGATCACAACCCAAGGAATTTCCTATAAAAGAATCCCTGAAAAGACCAAATGCCAAACATGTCCACTATATTGAGAAACAATGGTAAAAGGTATGTTACTTTAGGCACCAACAGAAACAGATGGAAACCCAAGCAAATCAATATTAATCCAGTCCCTGCGTTCCTACAGAGCTGCATGTTAGATGTGCTTCGTTTTGTGCAGGACCTAGCTTAGCACACAGGACTGGCACATTGTTTTTGGCTTAGTTCAACAAGCAAGGACCAAATACCCACTAGTTGTCAGGGAGAAGGACAAATAAAAATGATTAAAGAGGATCAAAACATTGAGTTGGCCTATGAAAGGCCTATGGAACATTCTGTGGAAAAGGCAGTTTTAGTCTCCAGACTGGCATTCTCAGGAGAGGTCAAGTCTGCAAATAGACTTTTGGGAGTCATCAGCAAGTAGATGGGAGTTAGGAAGTTGACCATGAAAGTGAATGCAGCTGTCCATAGAGAGCAAGTAGAATGAAAAAGAAATTGGCCTAGGCATGGGACAGCGAGGGAAGGGAGAGAGTGTCAACAACTGCGGAGCCTTTAAGATAGCAGGGCAAAGAGTTCATCCACTTTGGCAAGTGGGGGTCTGTTGTTATTGAGAGCCTGCTCTGCCAGATCCAGTGTAGAATATACCCGCTGAAATGAACACAACTAACTGCCCTGCTGACCGCCTGGAACACCTGCACTGTTCCAGCTGCAACGGCCACTCAGGTCCCTCGTGCTGTCGGAGGGCCAGCTGAGTGCCTTGCCTTGTGCACACACTATGTGCCTCTCGCTCCCACCCCAGTGTTTCCCTATTTCACTGAGGCATGAGACTTGGAGGGGCCTGTTCAGCCAGCAGCCATGTGACCAAGAGGTGCAGAGGAGTTGAAGCTCCATGAGGTCAAACCTTGACCAAGAGGAAATGGGAGTTGACAAATAAATTCTTTCCCCTTTAATCCCCCAGTAGACTGTTAGATGCAGTAGCTTCGCATAGTTCTCTGGAGATAAGTAGTTCTTGATATTTGCTTTCCCTCCTTCCCTTTCCCACTCCCCTCTTCTCCTCCTTCCTGCTTCCCTGGATGGCTCTCACACATAAAGTATAAGCTTTTGCCTTTGGCTCTGTTTTCTAGAAACTAGACTAAGATATCCATCAGTGCCCAACACTGTCCTATCCTAAATGCTAGTAGACAGTCCCCTCCTGGAAGAAACTTTATTGCCAAGTCTCTACCGAGCAGATCCTTAAGGTGATCAATTATTTTTCAAGAACTCAATATGTAAGACCTGATTTACTTGACTATAGTTTCTTTTGCATGGGATGGTAAAATTTCTCCATAAAAGTTACAGGCAGACACATCCTATATATTTTATAGTAATCACAAATGCCATTTATTAAGTGCTCACCATGAGCCAAGCAAGCTTATATTGAGTCATTATTCAAGTATAAAGGTACATTATCTCAATCCTCAAAACACCTCAGGGGGATAAGTTTGCAGTAAGTCAGAGTGGTTTAAGAGCACAGACTCTATATTCAGAAAACCCTGAGTTTTAATTCGAGCTCTGCCACCTGCTAGCACTGTATCCTTGAACAAGACACTTAATCTCTCTAGTTCTGTTTCATTATCTGTAAAATGGAGTTTGTAACAGCAGCCATGCCATTGGATTGCTATGAAAAGCAAAAGAGATAATGTACCTAAAGTGCTTACTACATGCCTAGTGCCTAGTAACCCCTTATTAAATTAAAAATCAATCATGATTCCTCCCACTTGAACCTAGATGTGTTCAATTCCAAAATCAGTGCTCTTAGCTGCTCCTCCGCACCATTTGTTTATGAAGCCAAGATATGGCCTCATCTGGTTGTATTTCATCCTGCAGTCCTGGAGACCTAGTGGGCAACGTTGATTGGTTAGCAAAGCAGATCCCTGAATGTCTTTATCAAACAGGAATCTTCATTCTTACTGTCTTAACTTTAATTCTGTTTAAGTGTATATGTTGGGGATGGAGTGGGGAAACACCTTTTTATTATTTCTTCTTAAAGGCAATTCAACACAAAGCCCACACCCCCACCTAGGGATGCTGTCACCTAGACAGGCGGCAGAGAAAAGTCAGACTGTGGAAGCAGATGGCCTGGCCTCAGAATGTGAGCTGCAACACTGACTAGCTGTGTGACCTTGGAGGCAAGTTAGTGAACTTCACTTTGCCTCAATCTCTCCCTCTGTAAAATTTTGACAATAATAGTACCTATCTCACAGGATTTTTATAAGTTAATATTTGTAAAAGTAATTGTAATAGTTCTGGATATACTGTAACTGATATACATATTTTTGTTAAATACATAATAAAATCTCTCCCATGAGTTCTTTGATCCTTTAACTTTCTGAGCAAGAAGGTACAGAAAGTGATAGTAATGGACTAGAACAAATTAGTAGCTTCTGTCTTTTGCTAGCCAACTCACGTACACACTCAAACACACACAACTGAAACACAAGTTTTGTGAAACAATATTTATCCTTAATATATACCATGAACTCTGATATTTTCTGTTTTTAAAAATGTTGGTAGCAGATCCCTCTACTAAAGGGTCTCAACCTGCAGTCTGAAAGGTTCTAGAATAAACCACATGGCCACCAAAGACAGAACTAGAACACAGAGTCTTCAAATCACTCAGCTCCCTCTCTGTGGTTATTATTAAATCAGAAAGGACCTAAGTTTCACTTCTTGTTGGAAAAGAAACTGCACATTCTGGATCCTCCCCCATTCCCTCCACAGTTCACGTGAACATTAGAAATTCAGAGAACACCAAGGAACTAGCAGGCACTTCCTGTGTGTCCAACTCATGTCACTGTTGCCCAATCCGAGGCGCTGCCATTCCTCATCTGGAAGAGTTCTGGGGCCTGTGCTTTGAGTTTCATCTTCCTGATTTGGAGGCCTGAACTACAGTCACCCACTGCAACTCTAGAGTAAGGACGCTGTTGATCCAACACAATAAAGCAGTAACGTTATATATGTAGTAAACAGATTCTAAACAAACTAGATGAACCTTACTAATGGTTATGTTTTCTTAAAGAGTCTTTATCTCTAAATATAAATATTAAAATATTTTAAGGATGAATAATGTCTAGTAATAGAGGAGAGTGGGAGTGAGTGGGGGATACAACTAAAAGAAGATTGGCTGTTAAGTGGTGACCACTGAAGCAGGGCAATGGCATATGGGAGGTCCTAACACTATTTTCTCTACTCTTGTATATATTTGATATTCTTCATTATGGGGAAAAAATTTTAAACCTAATTAATGAGCTCGACACTGTGACACACACCTGTAATCCCAGTACTTGGGAGGCTGACAGGAGGATTGCAGGTTTGAGGCCAGCCTCAGCAACTTAATGAGACCCTGTTTCAAAATAAAAAGTAAAAAAAAAAAAAGGTGCTGAGGGGTGTGGCTTGGAGGTAGAACATCCCTGAATTCAATACCCAGCACCAAAAAAACAAAAACCTAATTAGTGGCATGTAAAAATAAAAGTCTTAAGAGACACAGTAAATGCAAAGGAAGAAGATAAATGAAACAGAACTAATATTCAAAGAACTAAACCTGTGAATAGAAAGGCACACTATATACCAGGAACATGTACATAGAACAATCAACATCAAGACATATGATGTTTAAGTTTTTGACTTGCAAAGATCAAGAAAGAATTTTTTAAGATGGAGAAAAGGGGACAGGCATGGTAGCACATGCCTGTAATCCTAGTCCTTGCGAGGCTGAGACAGGAGGATCACAGGTTTGAGACCAGCCTCAGCAACTTAGTGAGACTCTCAGCAATCTAGTAAGATCCTGTTTCAAAACAAAAAATAAAATAGGACTGGGGTGTAGCTCAATAGTTTGAAGGTAGAATGCCTGTGGATTCTCCCCCCAAATGGAGAAAAGGCAGCCTTTCTAACAAAATTGAGGGAGAAATCAAGTTGGCCTCAGACTTCTCCATAGCAACACCGAAGGCCTGAAGACAATGGAGCCAGGTCTTAAAAAATTCTCAGGGACAGCAACTGTGATACAAGTGTATTATGACAAGCTGAATCACCGCTCAAGTGTAAAAAAGGCTCAGACATTCAACTTGAAAGATCTCAGCCTATAAAGTATCCACGGAACCCTCTTGAGAAACAGAAACTCTGTACCCAGAAGATCAATCAATATGACGCCAGATGAACAGGGTAGCCATGGTAAAAGAACAGGCTAGATACGGCACCAAGACCAAAGTATGGGAGCATGCAGGTAGGAATGTTAGAAATCCTGCCAAGAGGAAAATAGATATAAGCTATAAATGCCAGGAACTGAGAAAGGGAGATGCAAGGAAGTGTAAAGTCATGAATCACAGAATCCTTCCAGGCAAGGAATCAGCCAATCTGTCTCCAAGTGAAGAAAGAGCTAAAAATATTAATAGCAATGTTAGCCTCTTAATGGTTTCATACTTCTATTCCTAACCTTAGAGAGAACTTTAGGAGCTATTATCTTTGGTGGAGAAGATGCATTATCTGAAGTTCAACAATTTGTTCATGTTCACTTTAGTTTTCCTTTTCCTCTGTTAAATTCAAATAAAATGAAATTCAATTATTTTATTTTTAAAGTATACATGGTATGATGCCATTCTTATAAAATTACTTTGCCCTCACCAGTCACCCTTCTGTGTATCAACACTGGAAGAAAAAGTTAATGTGCCAAATCACCAAAGCCACATACCCTCCTACCTGCCTGCCAGCTACAGCTCCTATCCTAGGTTTATTTCCACCTCCAAGCCAGAACCCACTCCTTCAAGCCCTCTGCTCCTAAAATTACACACTCTTATTTTCTGTATCATTCCCCATTTCTATTAGATCATTCCCATAAGCAAACAAACATGCCCTATTTCCCCCTTCTTATTAAAAACAAAACAAAACAAACCATTTTCCTTGATCTTCCTTTTCCTTCCCATCCAGCTTCCTTTTCATCATCACTTGTCTTTACAATAAAACTCAAAATGGTTGTCCATACTTCCTGTTTCCACTTTCTCTCATTCACCCACTGGAACCAGGCTCTTGCTACTACAGTCACTCTTGTGGTCGGCAGTAATGACCTCCACATTGCCAAACAGCCGACTCTCACGCACTCCACTTAAACTGCAATCGCCAAGCTGGGCCTGGCCTCAGGATATCATCCTCTCCTGATATGCCTCCAGACACAAATTCTATCTCCCTTGCTTGACTTTTCTCTTTCCCAACCTCCAAATGCTGCAATGAAATCCCCCAGCATATCAGTCCTATGACTGTTTTTCTATCTCTACTTGCTCCATAATAGATCTCATTCGATTCTGTGCCTAGCGAATCCCAATTTGTATCCACAGTCTAGACCTCTTCCTCAACTCCAGCCTCCTCCAACTGGCTTATCATTTCCTCTTAGATCTCTAACAGATACCTAGAACTTATGGCCAAACCTGAACTCTTGATATCCCACCCTGACCCCCCAGGACATGTTCCTGATCCCAGTTATGACACCACCATTCACCTGACAGGCCAAAAACCTTCAGAGTTATTATTGAATCTTCTCTTTTTTTTTTTTTTTTTTTTGCGGTACTGAGGATTGAACGCAGGGGTGTTCTACCTCCACGCTACACCCCCGGCCCTATTTTTTTTATGCTTTATTTTTGAAACCGGGTCTCACGAAGTTGCGGAGGGCCTCACTAGGTAGAGAGAGAGAGAGAGAGAGGAGAGAGAGAGAGAGAGAGAGATTGCGTGAGTGTGCATGCGCGATGAGGCTGGCCGCGAACCAGGATCCTCCGGTCTCCGCCTCCCAAAGTACTGGGATTACAAGCATGCGCCACCACGCCCGGCTGAATCTTCTCTTTCAAACTTCCAATTCAACTTATCAGCAAATCCTATCAGCACTACCTTCAAAATATGTCCAGAATCCAACCTCTTCTTAACCCCTCGACCATTCCTGACTTAGTGCAACTCAGCGTCCTTTTGCTCTGAACCACTGCTCATTCCCTCAGTGCAACTCAGCAGCATCATTGTGTTCTGAGTCACTGCTCCTACCCTTATTTCCCTGCAGTCTACTTTCTACACTGCAGCCCTGCTCATTACCCTCCAGAGGCTTCCCACTGGAGAAAAGCTGAAGGCTTTCCAAAAGCGTTACTTAAATGCCCCAACCCCTCCAGTCTCTAGAGTTCACTCTTACTCGCTGGTCCCCAGACACACTGGCCTCTCTGGTCATAGAACATGCCAGGCACCCTCCTACCTCAGGGCCTGGCATATGCTTCCCTTAGCCTGAAGCATGCTTCCCCACTCTCACATGGCTAGCTTCTTCACTCCACTCAGCTCTCTGCTCAGATACTGCCTTCTCAACGCAACCTTCATGGTGCTTCATTTGAAAGAGCCCCTGACGCTCTTTATGCCCTTACTCTATTTTATGTTTCTTCACTACACTTATTTGTAGGCATTTTTTATCTTCTCCTCCCACTAGAGCATAAGCCTCATGGTACATAGTAAACACTCAATGAATACATGTTGAATGAATGAAGAGCTATTTTTGGTGTGATGGGATTTGGAACAATTTATTGCTAATTTTTTTTTCACTTTTCAGTTTTGCTTGGATTTTTTACCATGAGTATTTATTATTTTCCCAAAAAGCAATAGGTTATTCCTTTAAAATTTTAAAAAGAAAACCCACCAAAACTCAAAGGAAAGATGCATTACCTAGTCAGCTCTGCTAGATTTGGACAAGTGTTTCCCCATTATTTATGATAGCCATGAAAGGATTCACAATGTAATGCCCTCAGGGCATTTTCATAATTAATGACACCTTTTTAGGAGGAAACTTTACTGGAACAAAAGTTTCAATTGCCCAAGGCTGGCCAAAGACTATGAACACAAGGCTCCCAGAACGAAAGAAAATTGGCACAGGTTTTCCTAAATATCATTCTCCTTTGTAATAGTTTCTCTCAATATTGCTACTATAATCCAGATGCCAGAATCCAGCATCTGTTATTATCCTACAAACAAAAAAGTGTGTTGGTCTTAGGGAATACTTAAATAGAAAGTAAGAGTATCGCTTTTAATAAGGTGATACTTTCTAAACCTGTAATAACCAGGGTCACAGGATCATAGAGGCCAGTGAGAAGATTAAAAAGTGCACCCTTGAGCCCCAGTGACATAAGTACCACCAGGAAAAGATCCTGTCCCTGTCCCTTCAACCAACCCACAGCAACACAATGTCAGTCAGCAAGTGGCATGAGCTGCTTCCCCCACCTCCAGGCAGCCCTATGGAAAGTGGAGAGCAAAGTATTCTCTGAATGACAGATGAGCGAGGCCCAACAAGAAATACAAGGCATACGTGGTGTACTCCCTTCTCCCTTCTTCCTCCCCATCTCTGGTATTACCTGTATTCTCTGTTCTTTTCATGATGAGGAAGGAAACCACAATAGCCTGTCCACTCTGGAAATGTAGACTGTTAATCTTGACATCATGGGACTCAGCCAAGAAGTTTATGCAACCCTGCCAAAACCTGTCTCCTAACACTTACATCTAAGTTTTCTAGGGCTGTTGACCAAGCAGTAGACTGTGAACCCCCAGGAATTCACAAAGGTGTTCCAGGGTCTATCGCACTGTTAACAGCACTCGTAGCAGCTACTTTATTTTCTTCTTAAAAAAATCAACAACCAGCCGGGCGTGGTGGCGCACGCTTGTAATTCCAGTACCATCAACCATATTGTTTTCCCAATTTTCCCTTAAAAATTGCACAGTTCAGAACTTCTGTATATCAAGTGAATGTGAACAATGGTTAAGGTGTTTCTTTTTACTTATTATTTATTTATTTATTCGTGTATTTATTTATTCATTCATTCACTCATTCATTCATTTAAATAGGGCCTCACTAGGTTGCTGAGATTCTTGCTAAATTGCTGAGGCTAGCCTTGAACCTGCAATCCTCCTGTCTCAGCCTTCTAAGTACTGGGATTACAGGCGTGTACCGCCACATTTGGCTAAGGTGTTTCTTTTCATTGTGATTGTTGTAACATATACACAACATAAAATATACTGTTTTAACCTCTGTGTGTGTGTGTGTGTGTGTGTGTGTGTGTGTGTGTGTGTTACTGGGAATTGAACCCAGGGGCAGTCTACCTCTGAGCTACACCCCCAGCCCTATTTTATTTTTTTATTTTGAAACAGGGTCTAGTTAGGTTGATGAGAGTCTCACTACTTGCTGAGGCTGTCCTCAAACCTGTGATCCTCCTGTCTCAGCCTCCCAAGTACTGGGATTACAAGTATGTGCCACCACTCCTGGCTCTATTTTAACCATTTTAAGTGTACAGTTCAGTGGCATTAGGTATATTCACACTGTTGTGCAGCCATCACCACCATCCATCTCCAGAATTTTTTCATCTGCCCCAACTGAAACTCTGTACCTATTAAACACGAGCTCCTCATCCTCCCCTCCCCCAGTCTCTGACCACCACCATTTAGGCCAACATGTTTGAATTCTTTGTCATATATCATAACATACATAATAGGAGTGGACCTAGAGCTAAAAACAAGAAGTCTGAGAACTGTGATGATGAGAGCCAATTGACAATTAGAATCACAGAAGCAGTATCAAGTCATCCAGTTCCCATCAAGATGATCTTCACCACACCACTGTGCCATGTTTATCTGATTAACTCTTCAGAACCTCAAAACCCAGTGTTAAAAACAGAGTATAGGAGCCAGGCATGGTGGCACACGCTCGTAATCTCAGTACTTGGGAGGCTGAGATAGTGGGATTGCAGGTTCAAGACTAGCCTCGGCAACTAAGTGAGACGCTCAGCAACCTAGTGAGACCCTGTTTCAATACAAAAAATAAAAAGGGGTGTAGCTCAGAGGTAGAATGCCCCTAGGTTCAATCCCCAGCACCAGGGGAAAAAGAAAAAAAAAAAAAGGACACAGGGAGAACCATATCCAAATTGGCTTCATGACTGTTAGCAAAAAGGCATTCCTTGCCTGCAACATGCTACTCCCTTGTAGATGTGCAGCCAAACCCTCCGTGATATCTTGCCACGTGGAAAACAAAATTGAGAAATTATATGTAAGGGCTGGGGATGCAACTCAGTGATAGAGCATGTGCTGAGCATGCATGAGGCTCTGGGTCCCATCCCAACACCCCCCAAAAATTGATATGTAAAAAGGAGTCATTTTTTCTAGTGTGAAATACAAAACTTCCAAACATTAGGTCAGGAAAGCGGATTTCTCTTGTTTTTAAAAAACTGTGTTAGCAAATAATTAAATTTCTAACTTCATTTTTAATGTATATTTGGTCTCGAGCTAAGCATGATATTTTATTTCTAAATTGTTTTACCAATCATGTTCTTTCTCACATAATTAATTTAAATAAATTCAATAGTGCACATCACTTGTTAAATGAAAAAATTATCTTTGTATATGATGGAGGCTATTAAACTTTAAAGTCTATATTAAAATAAGCTATACAATATTTTAATGATGTTGATATAAAATTTATGAGAATGTTTTGCCTAAAATCACTTCTTTATAATAGTTTAGGAAAATGACACCATTTTTTAAACTCCTGAGGAAGATCAAAAATTATATTACTCTAAAAAGAGTTCATAAATTTTAAAATACTAGAAAATGTCTAATATAAGTCTTTAAAATTTTAACCAGCTTTCTGGGCCTGCCTTCCAAAGGAGTCTAGTCTTCCAGGAAAGACAGACTGTAAGAAGAAATTATAATGTGACAAGCCCATTATCAGGAAAAAGAGGATGCTGTAGGAACATACAGTAAAGAAGCCAAACTGGTCCAGGACTCAGTGTGGGGTTCCCAGAGGGGCTGGACTTGAAGGATTGGGGTTAACCAGAGGAAAGGGGCAGAAAAAATGTTCCAGCCCAGAGGGAATCGCATGTTCAGAGGCCCAGAAGCAAAAGACAGAGAGCTACATGTAAATGACTAAAATAATCAAAAAAATTCACACTAGCTACAGCATTACATTTAAGTGGGAGGGTGAGCAAAGATCAGACTGATAGAAGAGGCAGAGATTAAGCCCTGGAGAGTACCATAGTCTGAAGAAGTATGGAATTGTTCCTCAGAGCAATGGCAAGCCATTTATGTGATAATGAAGGAGATAAGTTATCTCCTTCCTTCTTTCCTTCCTTCCTTCCTTCCTTCCTTCCTTCCTTCCTTCCTTCCTTCCTCCCTCCCTCCCTCCCTCCCTCCCTCCCTTCCTTCCTTCCTTCCTTCTCTCCTTCCTTCCCTGGGGATTGAACCCAGGGGCAATCTATCTCCAAACTACACCCCCAGCCCTGTTTATTTTTGTTTTGAAATAGGGTCTTGCTAGGTTGCTGAGTCTCCTTAAGTTGCTAAGGCTGTCCTTGAACCTGTGATCCTTCTGTCTCAGCCTCCCAAGTACTGAGATTACAGGAGTGCACCACCATGCCTGGCAAACTATACTGTTTTTAGTGATGTAAGTGTCCCCTCCAGCAGAGAATCAAAGTAGAAAGGAAATGTGAGACTTTTTAGTTTCAGGGGTTCAGTGTTTCCAAGAATCTTCTTATAATGACTCCCTCAACCTGCATCTTTGAAATAAAGCAAAATGCAGATACTCCAAAAAACCCAGAGTCTGGTAATCCAAAGGTTAGCAAGAAAATGACCATATACTCTGATTTTGCAAGAAGATGGGTCCCATGGGTTAGATATCAGAGGCGGCAGCAAGAAAACTGTGTGAGTCAGAAGATTTGGGTCTCTGGGTTGCACTTTTCTCATCTGAGAATCCGTGGTAAGTATTTATCCTCTGCCTACCCACCTCACGCCATTTAAAGGCCATGTCTCAACCACATGGCTCAACAATATAAGTGGAAAGGATTTTACCAAATGCTTTTACTCAACCCGCCAGAAAAAGACAACGAGAAGCAAGCAAATGCTCCATAATGTACAGTATGTCCAAGTTATAAGACTGCCCGGTCATTTCACACCTCAGAAACAACACCCTACTGTTCAAATCCATACATGGGCAGATTCAGAATTGACATGAGGCAGGAACAAAATTCAGAGTCAAATCATCTAACAATTAAAAAAAGCCACTGAATTAAATAAAACCCAAACCGAATAAAAGACATTAAAATATAATTCTTGATTCAATCTGATGCTGTTGCCATGGGCCAGGCTTAAGCCAAATGCAGATGACAAAAGTGAATCAGCCCGGCACTGGGTGACCAGATCCAGGTTCTAGATCGTGAACAGACTATGTGATTTGTGCTGATATTACTGGTACAGAATTAGTCATAATTTTATGTGTCCCAGAAAGTTACAACTAATTTTAAAGATCAATGAAAAAGTAAAAGTGTGGGTTGCATCAAAGAAAAGCATTCAAGCTCCTATTGTTATGTCTGTCAGTATTTTATTTTATTTTAGTACTGGGGATTGAACCCTGAGGCATTCTACCTCAGAGCTATGCCCCCAGCCCTTTGTATTTTGAATTAGAGTCTCACTAAGTTACTGAGGGCCTCGCTAAGTCTCTGAGGCTAGCCTCAAACCTGCAATCTTCCTGTCAGCCTCCCAACTACTGGAATTACAGGGGTGCACCATCACAGCCAGCTTTTTTGTCAGTATTTTTAAGGACATTATAGGAAATTGTTTCAAAGTATTTTATGGGTCTCCAGACTTTCTGGGCAGGGATTCTATCAAAACTCATTTTTGAAAAAATTTTTTAGCATTTGAATACATTTAGAATAAAAGACACAAAATAACACCGTAGCCTGATTGGAAAAACCTGATTCCCTTAGAAATTTCATTTTCCGGTGTTTTCTTCTGCTTCTAATGACCCCCATCCACAAGATTGGAGACCAGAACATACTTGCAATTAAATGTGGCTCCAAGGAGGGACCCAAGATGGCGTCCAAGGGAGACGCCACGCTACGATCTCTCTGAGACGCACACCTCATTCGCTGTGAAAGCAACCTCTCCACAGATGAAAAGCAACACAAACTTGAAATAAACAACGAAAAGTTTGAAACGCGACGAAATCAGAGCCAGAAGACAAAACAGAGGAAAGTAAAAAGCGCCAAACGCCTTACCTAAGGGAAGGCGGCGGCGCCATCTTGGCCGGA
>PVJS01007214.1:0-56927 GCA_004027185.1 Glis glis | reverse complement strand
CCTTGGGAGGCTGAGACAGGAGGATCGCAGTTTCGTGGCCAGCCTCAGCAATTTAGTGAGGCTGTGTTTCAAACTAAAAAATAAAAATAGGGCTGGGGGTATAGCTCAGAGGTAGAATGCCCCTGGGTTCAATCCCCAGTACCACACACACACCAAAAAAAAAAAAAAAAAAAAAAAAAAAAAAAAAAAAAAAAAAAAAAAAAAAAAAAAAAAAAAAAAAAAAAAAAAAAAAAAAAAAGAAAGAAAGAAAGAAAAAGAAAAGAAAAAAGAAAGGGGCTAGGCTGGGGGACAAGGAGGGGGAGAAGAAAATAGAAAATGATTACTTAAAGAATGGTGAAAAATTGTTTGCACTAATAGCCTTCACTCATTCTAGAGCAGGGGGGCTTCATTACCTGACCCATGGATCCCTCTATGGTGAAGCTGCTGAACTTTTCAGAATAAACTTTTAAATGTGTAAAACATATAGTGTTATATTTAAACACAGCTCTTAAAATATTTACAACATAGTATGGTAACAAGTATGCTTCTTTACTAAACATGAAATATAAAGATCTAATAACTGAAATAGTATCAAAGAATGATGAGCATGGGTAATATTTTTAGATACCCACAATAATTGTAACGTCATATAAAAACACCTGTGATTTCCCTTAGTGACAGTCACAGGTGCTGCTAACTTTCCTGCGGGGTGCTAACGACATTCATAATTGAAGGAAATGCAAAATTAACCTCAGCTAGTTGTTAGTGAAAATAAAGATGTATTTCCCCCCTCTTCGAGTTTATGCATTTCCTGTCTTCTAAGTACAGACTCCCAGTTAAGATCCTATGAAGCAGGCTCACTAATAACCTGTCCTAAGGGAGGACTCCCACTGTATGGAGATGGCAGAGATTATTACTGCGCTACCTAGCAGGAATAGGAGTCCAAACACTTCAGCACATTGCATTTTGGTCTGCAGTTAGCCAACTACCTGAATCTGGTGAAACAGAACATGCTCACATGCGACAAGCTATATGAAGCAGAGTTATTACTTACAGATAGGCAGCAAGGAACAAAAGAAGTTTAGGATCCATTGTGAGCTGGCCCCCCAAGCCTCAAGAGAGCTGCTCGGGGTGAGTGGAGCCTTGACAGCATGTACCCCATTTGCACTGGAGATGAGGGACCCCCCAAAAGGCAGCCTGTCCTGGGTTATATGCCTCGGGGGCAACATGGCTTACTGGGAAAGCTTTGAAGGACATCTGTTTCTAGGAGAACAAAGAGAGCACGCTCGAGAGGAACAAAGCCTGGGCGATTTCAGTCTGTTCCTCCCCATCTCAGGATATTGCATTTCCAGTTCTCTGTAGTTGTCCTCAGAAGTGTAGGCAAGAAGAAGCAGGTGGGGGATATAGAGAGGCAGAAGCTGGGTTAGCCAAGGCTATTCAGGGACTGACCAACAGAACCCCTTGTCTAATATTGTTGACCAATGGCATAAACTGGATTTAAAAAGATGTATCCAAGGTCATTTGTAAATGTTTCCTTTACTTCAAAAGACTTAAAATTAAAATGATTCTTATGAAAAAATTATACATATATACATTGACATTACAAAGATTTTAATACCCCCTTAGCTGGGCATGGTGGCACATACCTGTAATCCCAGTATTTAATTGGGAAGCCAAGATAGGAGGATTGCAGGTTCAAGGCCAACCTCAGCAATTTAGTGAGACCCTCAGTAAATTAGCAAGACCCTGTTTCAAATAAAAAATAATAAAAAAGGGTTGGAGGTGTAGCTCAATCCTCAGTACAAAAAAAATTAATGTCCCTTTAGAATAATTGAATTGAGATACAAAGATTCATTCATCCATCCATTTATCTATTAAGGATTTCCTGAGCATTGATGCACCAAGTTGGGGATGAAACCACCCACAGGGATCATATCAAGTTAAGCTGATGGCAGACAGCTAGCTGTCCACAAAGATTTGCTCTTTTCTTTTATAGTTGTTGCTGGAAAGTTGCAGCTAAGCCAGGGACCACATGTCCTTCCCTCCTGCATCTTACAAGGTGGGAGTGTGCTTGTGAATTCTTATCATGGGATATGAGCGGGAGCTGTATGCCTGTTCCAGCCCAAGTCTTTTTTTTTTTTTTTGGTGGTAATGGGGTTTGAACCCAGGGACATTATATCTCTGACTTATACCCCCTCCCTTCTTATTTTTAATTTTGAAACAGGGTCTCACCAAGTTGCTGAAGGCCTCACTAAACTGCTGAGGCTGGCCTTGAACCTGGGTTCCTTCTGATTCAGCCTCCCAAGTACTGGGATTACAGATGTGTGCCACCATGCCTGGCTCCAAATATATATATTTTAATCAATGTCATTTCTAGAGAAGTTTTAGGTTCACTGCAAAATTAAGTGGAAGGTACAGAGATTTCCTCTATACTCTGCTCCACCCCTACCATCAATATTCCCTACCACGGTAGTACACCTGTTACGATAAATGAACCTGCATCATCATTATCACTCAGAGTTCATAGCTTACATTAAGATTCACTCTTGGTGTTATATATTCTATGAGTTTTGACAAGTGGATGAAGATATGTGCCCATAATCATAGTATTATACAGAAGAGTTTATTGCCCTAAACATCGTCTGTGCTCTACCTATCCCTCCCTCCCTACCTCCTGACCCTGGGAATTCTGTCTCTATAATGTTGCTTCTTCCAGAAGGTCTTATAGTTGGAATCAGTATGTAGGGTTTTCGGATTGGCTTCATTCACTTAGTAATGGTTATTTAATGTTCCACGTCTGTTTTGGGGTTTGAAAACTCATTTCTTTCTAGCACCAAATAATATTCCATGGTTTGGACATCCCATAGTTTATTTATCCATTCACCTTCTGAAGGACAGCTTATTGCTTCTAAGTTTGGGCAAATATGAATACAACTACTGTAAACATCCATGCTTAGCTTGTTATGCAGACATAAGTTTTCTACTCCTTTGAGTAAATAACAGGGACCACAACTGTTGGATTGTATGATACAAGTACATTTAGTTTTGTAAGAAACTGTCAGCCAGGTGTGGTGGTACACGCCTGTAATCCCAGTACTTGGGAGGCTGAGGCAGGAGGATCACAGGTTCAAGGCTAGCCTCAGCAATTTAGCAAGGCACTCAGAAACTTAGTGAGACCCTGTTTCTTTTCTTTCTTTCTTTTTATTTATTTATTTATTTTTGGGTGTGGTACTGGGAATTGAACCCAGGAACATTCTACCTCTGAGCTACATCCCCAGCCCTATTTTAATTAATTAATCAGTTTATTTACTTATTTATTTTGTGGTACTGGTGACTGAACTTGGGGGCATTTTACCTCCAAGCCACACCCCCAGCCTTATTTTATTTTTATTTTGAAACAGGGTCTTGCTAGGTTGATGAGAGTCTCACTACTTGCTGAAGCTGTCCTTGAACCTGCAATCCTCCTGTCTCAGCTTCCCAAGTACTGGGATTACAAGCGTGTACCACCATGCCTGGCTACTATTATTATTTTTTTAAATTTTGAAACAGCGTCTCACTAAGTTGCAGAGGGCCTCGCTAAGTTGCTGAGGCTGATCATGAACCTGCGATTCTCCTGTCTCAGCCTCCCAAGTACTGGGATTACAAGCATTTGCCACCATGCCTGGTGAGAACCTGTTTCAAAATTTAAAAATAGGGCTGGGGGTGTAGCTAAAAGATAGAATGCCCCTGGGTTCAACCCCTAGTACTGTTCCCCCCCCCAAAAAAAAAAAGAAAAGAAAGAGAAATTGCAGAACTGTCTTTCACAGTGGAAATATCATTTTGCTCCCCACCAGCAATGGATGAGAGTTCTTCATGCTCTGCAACCTCACCAGCATCTGGTGTTGTTTTTGTTGTGGAGATTGGCTGTACTAATGTGTGTGTAGTGGTATTTCACTGTTGCTTTAGTTTATTTCCCTCACGACGTGAAGCATCCTTTCCTATGCTTATTTGCCATCTCTGAATCACTGGTGAGGTGACTATCAAGGTCTTTGTCTTAGTTTTTAATTGGGGTTATTAATTTTTAAACTGTTGAGTTTAAAGACTTCTTTGTATATTTTGGATAACAAACCATTATCACACTATGTCTTTTGCAAGGATTTTCTCCTAGTTGGTGACCTGTCCACTAACTTTGTTCACAGTGTCTCTTACAGTACAGAAAAAATTAAATTTAAGTGAATTCCAGCTTATCAATTATTTCTTTCATGGATTGTATCTTTGGTGTTGCATCAAAAAAGTCGTCACCATATATCAGGCTGTCTAGGTTTTCTCCTATGTTATTTTCTAGAAGTTTTATAGTTTTTGTTTACCTTAGATCTTTGATCCATTTGTAACTAATTTTTGTGAAAGGTGTAAGGTCTGTGTGTAGATTCTCTCTTTTTTTCATTGTGGATATCCAGTAATTCTAGTACCATTGGTTGAAAGATTATCTTTTTCTCTATGTATTGCCTTTGTTCCATTGTCAAAGATTAGCTGATTATATTTACGTGGGTCTGTTTCTGGGCTTTATAATATGTCCCATTGATCTATTTATCTTCCTTTCACTAATACCACACTGTCTCAATTACTGTAGCTTTTTTATTTGTGATACTGGGGATTGAACCCAGGGGCATTCTACCCCCAAGCTACACTCCAGACCTATTTTTTTATTTTTTTATTTTGAAATAGGGTCTCGCTAAGTTGCGGAGGGCCTCACTAAGTAGCTGAGGCTGGCCGCAAACCTGTGATCCTTCTGTCTCAGCCTCCCAAGTACTGGGATTACAAATGTGCACCACTACACCCAGCTTACTTTAGCTTTGTAATAAAGTTGGGTAGTCTCAGTCTTCTGATTTTATTCTTCTTTAATATTATATTGAGTATTCTGGGTCTTTTGTCTTCTCATATACATTTTTAGAATCTTTTTGTTTATATCCATAAAATAACTTGCTGAATTTTTACTGGGATTGCATTGAATCTATAAATTAAGTTGGGAAGAACTTAATTAATATCTTCATAATATTGATTCTTCCTATCCATGAACATGGAATATTTCTCCATTTATATAGTTTTTTCTTGATTTCTTTTATTAGAGTTTTGTAGCTTTCCTCATAAAGATCTTGTACATACTTCATTAGATTTATACCTAACTTTTTTATTTTTGGGGGTGCTAATGTAAATGGCATTGGATTTTTAATTGCAAATTATATTTTGTGTGAACTTGCAAGAATGTGTATTCTGATGGCTATAGTTTTCCATTGTATTTAGCTGGTTAATGTTTTTGAGTTCAAGTATTTTCTTACTGATTTTCTGCCTGTTGGGTCTGCCCTTTATAATCTCCAACTATAATAGTGGATTAATCTATTTTCCTTGCATTTCTGTTAGTTTTTGCCTCATGTATTTTGATGCTTTGTTTTTAGAAGCATACACATTGAAGTTTGTTATGTCTTCTTGGAGAGTTGAGCATGTAATCATCATGTGAAACATCTCTTTATACCTTTCCTTGATCTGAGAAGTGTTCTGTCTGAAATTAATATAGATATTCCTGCTTTCTTTTGATTAATATTAGTATAGTGTATCTTTCTCTATCACTTTACTTTTAATCTATATACTTTTTATATTCAAACTTTTTTATAGACAGCATGTCGTTAGAGCTTGCTTTTGATCTACTATAGTGATCTGTCTCTTAATTGGTGTAGTTACCATTATTTGTGGTGCTGGGGACTGAACCTAGGGCCTTGTGCATGCTAGATACATGTTCTACCACAGAGCTGCACCCTCAACCCTGGTGTAGTTACCTTAACTAATACACAGACTTAGGAATACTGCCACGATACTCCACTTGCCATGAATATTATGAAAGATATTGCAGGCTGGCTCACTGAACCCTATTCCAACTCCTTTGTAGTGAGCAAGCTAATTTGTAGAAAGCCAATGATATTTCCTTATCTCCCAGACATCCACTTTTAGTTCAAGTTTCATAGGAGACCTAGGTGTTGCCAAGCAAATGCACCCGTCTGATTTGGGTAGCAGAAATGAACATATTAAGGGGGTGGTCATGTTCTTTTTATTTATAATTTTTCTTCTGGAAAGACTGGTTTTTAAACTGCATGTAATAGAAAACCAGCTCACATGGCTTAAACCAACAGGAGCTTATTTTTATCATACAGCAAGAAGTGTAGATGTAGGTAATCACTGGATTGGTTCATGAGTTTACCAATATCAGGGCCGATCTGTATCTGTGCAATTCTTTTGGACTTTCCTTATGGTTACATGGGCATTCTGGCAGGTGCAGCCATCAAATGTATTCAAGGCACAACAAACAAAAATCAAGGTAGAAAAGTTGAACACCAACCCTGACTATGCCTATGTCTTTGACAAGGAAGGTGCAGACTTTCCTAGAAGCCCTCACAATAGAGTTACCTGTAGGTTTCACTGTTCAAAATTATGCACATTTCCAACCTGAACAAAATTAGGGTTCTACTGGCAAGAAAGAAATGGGAGAGGTATGGGGTAATATAATGCACAGAATTCATGGCCTCTGCCCTTAGTAGCTAATGATGGCTTATAGAGACAAAATATATGCACGGATACTTGAATAATAATAATGAGTTAAGAAAAGGTATCAGACAATAATACAGTGAACAAGCAGACATTTTAGAGATGGAGACTTTAGGGTTCTTTGCAGCCAACCTCATTTTAAGGAAGCTGATGTGAAGGGCTGTGTGCTTGGGTTCTATGGTTGGACTTTTGCTTGTTGCACTGTGTCTAGCTCAAGTCATCTGCCAGAGGGAGATGTGTTCTGAGTAAACATCCAGATGACATGCCTTCTGCAGGGGTGATGGGCTGGGAGGAGTGAACTTGACCTGGCCCCAGTGGGGTGAAAAAGAACCACACAGACACAGATCCTTCTTGCTTCTATAGCACCAAGGGAGACACGATGAGAACATTCTTAAGCATCAAATTCAAGAGAGATATGTCTTCTCTTTGTGGAAGCCCAAACATTTGTTTAAACTTTTGGTTCATTGCTCCTAAAAACTGTGACTTGACCTATTTATATTTGTTCTATTTCTTCTTCTTCTTCTTCTTCTTCTTCTTCTTCTTCTTCTTCTTCTTCCTTCTTCTACCTCTTCCTCTTCCTTTTCCTCTTCTTCTTTTTATATGCACTTGGGGATGGTGACTATATTTTTCTAGGGCTGCCAAAACAAAGTACCATACACTTGTTGTCCAAGATCAAAGCATCAGCAGGGTTGGTTCCTTCTATAGGTTGCAAGGATATCTGTTCCATGTCTCTCTCCCAGCTTCTGGTGGCTTGTTGGCATCTTTGGTGTTGTTTGGCATATAGATGCATGACTCAGAGCTTTGCCATTGTGTTTTCATGACATTCTCCCTATGGGCATGTGTGTATCCAAATTTCTTTTTTGTATAAGGCACCTACTATAGTATGATCTCATTATAACTTAGCTAATTACATCTGCGATGATCTTATTTCCAAATAAAGCCACATTTGGAGTTGCTGGGGGTTAAGACTTCAACATGTAAATTTTGGTGGGGACACAATTGAACCTATAGCATGGTCTAGGGAGGAAGTACAGTATAGTAGTTAAGAGCCAGGACTTGGAAATGAAACTGACTTGGTTTGAATTTTGACTCTGCCACTCACTAACTCAGTGACTTTGGGCAACCTGTTTAGCCTTCCTGAGTTTTAGTTTCCTCATCTATCAAATGGAGATGATAAACTGGCATGGTGGCACACACTTGTAATCCCAATACTTGGGAGGCTGAGACAGGAGGATCATGGGTTCGTGGTCAGCCTCAGCTACTTAGTGAGGCCCTCTGCAACTTAGTGAGACCCTGTTTCAAAATAAAGAATAAAAAACTAGGGCTAGGGGTGTAGCTCAGAAGTAGAATGCCCCTGGGTTCAATCCCCAGTACCGCCAAAAAAAAAAAAAATGGAGATGATAACATGCACTTCATAGAGTTACTGAGGTCATTAAATTCAGATTGTAAACATAAAGTAAATGAGAATAAATAATGATTCTGTTACTTCTGTTCCTATCCCATTGCCCATCAGCTCTTTGGCACTCCTCCCTTTGGAAGAGGGTAGCTGTTTGGTATGGAACCTTCTTTCCATCATCAACGAAAAGAAGCAGCACTTCTCTTTGTTCTTCTGGGGGTTTCCATAGCTCTTCCATTCTCAGAATCAATTGATAACATTGATGTTCCTCACTTGATGCATGAGCCTCTCAGGGGAAGCCAATGCATGCCCAGATGGGAGAGGTGGCCTTCTGAATCGGAAAAACTCACCCCACTACCTAAGCTTCTGAATTTTGCCCAATACATACTTGCTGGAAAAAAAGAAACCAGTTTCCAAATTTTGGTGCTGCTCTTTGGTCAACTTTAATCAAGAGATTATAAATTTTCATTGTTTCTTCAGCACCTTTCATAAACACATATGAACACTGTTTTTCACAGTATTTTACTCCATGTCATGCAGCAACACCCAGTGTTTGCACAAGCAAGAAGCTGGCTGCCTAAAGACTTGGGCAAAATTAATGGTTAGCAGACACAGAAGTTCTAAGAGACAGAGGTCCCTTGAAGACTAGGAGTCAAGAAGGAGATCCCTAGGCATGGAGAAAAAAATATATAGTAAGAGAGATTTAGGAGAAAGAAAGAAAGGACACATTTACTAACATTTATTAAATATCTATCCTGAACAGGGCACTTGGATTTTTTTTTAGTACCAGTTTTTCCACTGTCTAGATGGCTATCCTCTCCCACTAGGGCCTAGGTTGTATGAAACTAGGAGGAGCCAGTCACATCTGTGTGAGGAACATAGAAAGCCCAGGCCTGGAATTTCCCCCTTTTCTGGAATTTTGGTGGACTACTTTCCATCAGCCATGATGCTCCACTGTCCCTTGCTTCTGCACTCTTACCTGCTTGGTTCCCCATTGGTCTCTGCCCTTCACCTTCTGACAAAGGGGCCCTCACTCCACCACCCCCTTGGATGAACCATTCTGACCATAGTTCCTTGCCTTCACTGGCCTCTCCCTCTGCTACAGTCCTGGCCCCATGCCTGGTGATCAGTCCTCCTTCCTTTTACTGCTCTCAATATGGAGAGGCTGGAACTCTCACCAGGGAAGACTAGTGAGACATAGCTTCACACCATGTTTAGTTCTCAGCTATTTGGGCAATGTGCTCTACATAGGAGCAACTTCATGTGGCCTAGTGCTCTGTGATACACCTCTCCTGTCAGCATCCCAGCTGTGTCCAGACTCTGCTTCTGTTTATTGCACTAACAACTCTGATCACACAGTTCACAGGAGCAGTGTCAGAATCTCCAGACTCTCAACTATGCAACCTTCTTCATTTACTGTCTCAGGCCAAGATAAATTATACACACTTCAGAATAGAGCCGTAACCATAAATACTTAATGACTCTCATCTTGAAAGCATTGTGCAAGCACACTTAGCCTTATTTTCAGGTGCTGAGTGTGCATCTCTGATCTCCTTTTATGACATAGTTTCTCTTTTTAAATGCTGACCATACCCTTTGTTATTAGTCCTTAGTCCAAGGTTAAGTTGTTTTTGTATGATGGCTTTATTGAGATATAACTCATATAACCATAAAATTTTTTCAAGTGTACCACTTGGTGGATTTTAGTATACTCAGAGTTGTGCAACCACTGTCACTATCTAATTTTAGAACATCTTCATCACTCCAAAAAGAAATCCCATATCTAAAAGCATGTCTCCATTATGCCTCTACCACCCTATCTGGCTAAAACTGCTGCCCTTGACAACCACTAATTTACCTTTGTCTCTGTACTATACCTTTGTCTCTATACTTTACCTATTCAGAACAGTTTATATAAATGGAATCATACAGCATTTGGCCTTTACTGATTCACTTCTTTCACTTAGCATTATGTTTTCAAGATTCATCCATGTTGTAGCTTGTATCAGAACTGCATTCCTTTTTTATTGCTAAATACTCAATTGTATAGATAGAACACATTTTGGTTATCTATTCATCAGTTGATGGACATTTGGGTCCAGTCTATAAACATGAATGTACAAGTTTTTGCATCAACATGATTCTACTTCTCTTAATTATGTACCCAGGAGTAGAATAACTCTATGTTTAACATTTTAAGGAACTGCCAAACTATTTTCCAAAGTAGGTGCATTATTTTGCATTCCATCAGCAATTTAAGAGGGTTTCAATTTTTCTATATCCTTGTTGACTCTTGTTATTATCTGCCTTTTTAATTTAAAAAATCTTAGTAGATGTGAAGTAGGCTCTTATTGTGATTTTGCTTTGCATTTCTCTAATGCTTAGTGGTGATGAATATCATTTTATGTCCTATGGATGATTCAAATATCTTCTTTGAAGAAATGTCTATTGAAGTCATCGATCCACTTTATAATCCATTTTGAGTTTATTTTTATAAATGGTGTGAGGTAGGGATCCAAATTCATTCTTTTGCATGTTGTTATCCAGTTATCCCAGTGTCATCGATTATAAAAGCTATTTTCCCCTATTGAATTGTGTTGATATCTCTGTCAAAATCAATTAACATAAATGTGAGGGTTTATTCTGAACTCTCAGTTTAGTTTATTTCATCAATATGTTCATATTAGGCTAGTACCACACAGTTTTGATTACTTTTTTTTTAAAGTCAGAGTCTCACTATGTTGCCCAGACTGACCTCGAACTCCTGGACTCAGGTGCTCCTCCTGCCTCAGCCACTCAAGTTTTGGAACTACAGGTGTGTACTATATGAGTTTTGTAATTAGGAAATGTGAATCTTACAACTCTGAGAAGGGAGCTTTTCTAGAGAGTTGTCAGATAGGTCAAATTATGACAGTTCTCTAGGAATGGGGATTTAGGAAAAACCCAATTCTGTTCCATCCCCTCTAGTGTCTAGTAGGGTGCTGTTTTTCATATCTATTATGGTTACAAAGCTTTAACCATATTGGGAACTAGGGATATGGGAATGGGAATAGGTCAACTTGAAATGCCACAGAGCTTGTGATTCTTATCAAGATTCAGCAATTTTTTTCTTGAACAAATGCTCCCTGTATTGTTGAAAGCCTTTGCTTTATTTCCAGAGTTCAGAAAAAATTGATTTTGACAGTTTTTGCTAGTGTTCCTGTTGCCTTATGGAAGAGTAGTTTTTCTTATGCCAATCCAGTCTCCCCCCGCCCCCGTTAACTGAGAGAGTTAATCTGCTATTAACTGAGTCAGCCTAAATTTCAAGTCACCACTCAAAAGGTTAAGTCATTTGCTATACTGAATATGATTCTAGGTAGTTTCTGAACAACTGTTTATTTTAAACTAAACATAATAGTGTACATTATATATTTACTCATGCCTTTTTTCTGTATAGTATTGCATTTCAAAACCATATATACTGTGCTCGATGAGAAATTTAAGAAATTTTCAAGTGTAATTGGAGTGTTCCTTTCCACACTTTCATAATAAGCTTCTTCTCCAGAAATTACATGTGTCTCAGAAAAGCAAGAAGGGCATGAGTAAAAATTGTTTTTATCATCTGATAGAATGGAAGCTTGAAGTAGAAAGTAAGTGCACTTTTGGGAAAATAAAGTATTTTTTAAATGCAGCTGAATTTGTGAACTGAGATTTATTCCTGTGACTCTAGCCTTCTTTGTCAGAAATAAAACACAGTGGTGGTATAAAGGAATACTAGATGGTAGTGACGAAGAATAAATTGCTACATGGAATGACGTGGATGAGCCCTACAAATAGAATGTTGAATCAAAGAAAGAAGAGTTGTAGGAGTAGTACTATATAATCCCATTTATGTTAGGTTTAATACCAGAAAAAATGAATAATATTAGAAATCAGGAGTGTGATAGTTAACCTAATTTGTCAACTTGACCGGATCATGACACACCCAAGATCATGTGACTTTGGGTGTGTCAATGAGACAATTGGTTTCTGTAACAGCAGATTAAACAGAAAGTCCTGCCCTAAATGTAGGCAGCAAGGTTCTGATAGGTGCAGGACTTAGATAAAAGGAGAAAGCCGCGTAGAGGGATGCGTGACTCCGAAGAAAACGCATCTCCTCTCACCTGAGATTGTCGGCCTCCGGCTCATAGAACTGGAACTTTGCCGTTTCTCTGAAGAGCTTCTTGATCTTCTGCTCTCGTCTGAGATCGTCGGCCTCCAGCCCTTCGAACTGAAACTTCACCATCGTTTCTCCAAAGAGCTTCCTGATCTTCACGTCTTGGACTGGGACTGAATTAGTGGTTGCTCCGATCCTAAGACTCCAGCTCTTAGATCGCTCGACCAGCTACTGGTTCCTCTGACTCTCCATGTGCAGTCAGAACTTGGGACTACATTGCTTCAAATTGTAAGCCCATCTGATAAATCCCTTTTTCAAATATACTCATTCTGTGAATTCTGTTAATCTAGTGAACCCTGTCCAATACAAGGGGTCAGGCAAGGAAAGCAAGAGAGCTCAGGCTGTGGCTGGGTTCCTGAGATGGCATCTTGTGTTCTGCATTTTCCTCCATCAGATTAAGGCCCCATGGGAGATAGTGATGGAACCACCAAATGAAGCAGAGGGGAGCCTGTGTGCCGCTTTCCAGGAGACGGTCTGAAAATTCAGGGAGGACTTGGTGATTTTTGTCTCACACATGAGAAGAAATATCTGAGTAGATGACATGCTGTCACTAAGGCTTCTGCACTGTTCAAAGTTGGGCAGGAGCAGCAGAATATTCTGGCTCAGGCAGGATTGGTGTGGGTATAGCATGGAGGGTTGGTGGTCTTGTAGTGTTTTTGTTGTCTGGACAAGGATGGCCCAGCACTGCTCTGCTTGGAGCAATAATACAGACTGTGGAAGTGAGGATAGGATTCTAAAGGGCAGTACTAGCCACCACAGAATTTTTTGGAGAAGCCAGCTCTTTGTCCTTTCTTCAGAGCTCTAAAAACCTAATAAAAATGGTACAAACCTAGACACCATAGTACATTTGGGTTCAGGTCCCAATGGAAACATGGACTTGAAAATGGTCACAGTTTCTTGCCATGGCTTGCCTCTGCCACAGAGAGTGTGGTTTCCTCCTTCCTGTCTTGTAAAGACAGGTTTCATCTCCTACTTAGTCTACATAGAAGAACATGTCACCAAACAAGGTTAACTACATGGCAAGTTCAAATGCCTAGAGCATTGCTATCCCTTTTCAAAGGCCAAAGTCAAAATTTCCTGGGGGATAAGATTGATTAGCCTAAAGTGGGATGGTGCCTCCCTCAGAAGTGAATGCTTGTTGCTGGAGGAACAGGACAATGCTGCACAAATTAGTAGCTCCCGTGGAAACCATGTGGCTTGGGTCTTCGAAAATGGGAAGGCAAGATCCAGAAAAGTAGGAACATTGGTAGGACAGATGATGTAATAGATGTCCAGTGTGACTGGTCCTCCCTGCCTTCTTATGTTCACTGCAAAAGAAGATAGAGCATGCTTCCCTGAACACAGGTCCAGGGAAGTGAGAATCCATTACTAGCCTGGCTGTGGCTTCACTAATTTGTGGACATGCCTTCCTCTGAGCTCTCTTTACCTGATTGCAGTCTCCAGCTTGTAGACAAAAGAAGGCTTCCAGAGGCTTCCAAGTGAAAGGGGTTGTCTCCTTTTACAAAGACCTTAGGGCCGTCGCTTGGAGCACATTGGTCCTCTGCCTCCCTGAGAGCAAGCACACAGATGCCTTGAGGAGTTAAGTACCAGCTCACAGAGATGGTGAGGTGTATTTTAGAACCCAAGCTGCCATCAGGGGACATATGGATTTTGTTATTTCCAGCTTAGCAGCTTACTCTCCATGGGTTTGTCACATGAATTTCAGAGGGAGGGAGTGTTTTCCTGATTGACACCTCAGAAATGCTCTTTGTGACAAAATCACAAATATTTCCAGATCTTGCTGGGCATGGAGTTGGCTGAGCTGCTGGAGACAATCTATTGGTGTCACTTGACACAGTGTGTGGGGTCAGGCAGGGGTGAGCACCGTTGGCTGGACACAAAGGCGAGGCATTATCTGCTCCGTGGGGAGGCCCATCAAGCCCAGCCAGCTCAGGAGGGAGACTGACACATGTGGGTCACTGCACGGAGCCTTTTCTCCTTTACAGAGCAAAGCAGGCCTGACATTTCCGGAAGAAAATGACACTGAAAGCATTCAGACAAAGGACAGGAAGCATTACCAAGGCTTTCTGGAAAGTCCTTTCTTCATGGACTCATGCCAATCACTATTTTACTCACCTTAGCTAATCCATTTCAATTTTTTGTTCCTTAGTCAACTGTCATTTATTGAATTTTTACTGTGTGGTAGGACCACTAGTGTGCACAAGATGGCCTGGACAAGCTTATGAGAGCCAATTGTTCAATTTCCAAAAATTCTGCAAGATAGCTGTTAAACACAGCCATTATTAAAATAAAGTATATTAACTTATAATTAAATTATGTTAAAACAAAAGTAATACTCAAAACTCATTTCATTCTAATTATTTTACTCCATTTTACTGTTGATTATGCTCTTTTTTTGAGGAACTGGGGATTGAACCCAGGGACATTCTACCTCCAAGTTACACCCCCCCAGTCCTATTTTTCATTCTTTATTTTGAAATAGGGTCTCACTAAGTTGCGGAGGGCCTCACTAAGCAGCTGAGGCTGGCCGCTAACCTGTGATCCTCCTGTCTCAGCCTCCCAAGTACTGGGATTACAAGCGTGCACTACCATGCCTGGCTTATCTTTTATTTTGAAACAGAGTCTCACTAAGTTGCAGAGGGCCTCACTAATTGCTGAGGCTGACCTCCAACCTGCGATCCTTTTGTCTCAGCCTCCCAAGTACTAGGATTACAAGTCTGGGCCACCATGCCCAGCTTAATTATGTCTTGAAGTTATTTTTATCTAATGCATTTCTATGTAGGAAATATTATAAAATAGCTTGCTACTGTTCATCTCTTTGTCGTTTTGGTGGCATGAAATTGGCCATGGGGGGAGTATTTACAACACAGAAATCAGCAAATGCTACAAATCAGGGCTTGATTTATTGTTTTGTTGATTGTTTAGACTTAAGACAATTATGGAGAAAATGTTAATATTACAGATTAAACTTAAAAATATGTCATGTCTGTAGCTGATATGTTCTGAATAACACAACAATTTGTGAAAATATTCTTCCAGTATTTGAAACTGGAAGAATACTTGATTCAGCAAGGAAGTTGTAATTGTTCATGCCATTGACCAATAAGTGAAGTCCTGGCGTATATTTTCATCTCGTTTTTATCTTGTTAATGTAAAAAAAATATCAAACAACATATCCATGTCACAGCTATACTGGTTTTGTAATTTGCAACCATAGATTGGCTCTGGATTCAGGAGTTCAGCAATATCAATGAAAGCATTTTGTGAGAGTTAATTGACTAAATGGAGTTTATAATAATGAGTATTGTATATCTCATTATTATTTGTAGATTGTATGTTATACATCCTTTCCATTACCAATTTCTGACCCCCAAACTGGGTCTTTTTTCCCTGCAGGAATCATGGAACCAATAAATGAGACCAAGCTCTAATTGAGTAGTGAAGGCAACTTTTATTCCTGGTCAATAGGAGGAGCGGGAGACAAACTCTCCAATCAATTTCTCTCAGAAGAAAGGCTGAGAATTCTTTTAAGGGTAAGGGGAGAAAAGGGTGGGGGTTAGATAATGAATAGGAGGATTATTCATGGCTTTTCTGGAACAGGGGTGGGTCCATCTCCTAGACAGGGAACCGCTTTCCTTTAATCTTCAGGTGGGTTGGTTCCAGTCTGGGTTGGAAGCTGGTGTCCAACATGGCACTGGCTGGTGAGAATTTTAGTGGGGTAACAGTACCATGGGATGGTGATGAGTCTGGGGCGAATAGCAGGTCAACATGGCACCCTTTGTGGCTGAAGCTGTTTTTGTCCGGTTTCATCCTGCATCCTGTTCTGTAGCAGGAGCAGGTCCTGGATGTCTTTGTGGCTGGCCAGGCTGGTATCTCATCTGAAACAGAATGCTGGTGAAGCAAAAGGAGTGCTTTTCTCAGGGTTTGGGAGGTGTTTGCTTGGTGATATTTCTATCAGTAAAATTTACATAAACTTATTTATTTATTTTGCGGTGCCGGGGATTGAACGCAGGGGCGTTGTACCTCTGCGCTACGCCCCCGGCCCTATTTTTTATACTTTATTTTGAAACCAGGTCTCACGAAGTTGTGGAGGGCCTCACTAAGTAGAGAGAGAGAGAGAGAGAGAGAGGAAGAGAGAGAGAGAGAGAGAGAGAGAGAGCTGAGGCTGGCCGCAAACCCGGATCCTCCGGTCTCCGCCTCTCAAAGTACTGGGATTACAAGCGTGCGCCACCACGCCCGGCCTACATAAACTTATATTCACATTTTGGAGGGGGAGAGCCAGTTGTAATAATTAGCTACTATTTTGTCTGCCATGAATCTACTTCCCTCTTTATCTTATCCTCCAAGACCCAATTCAGAGTCTCATAGTGCATTTGCTTCTGTGCAGCTCCCTATACTTCTTAGAACTAATAAAGTTGAATGGTGGGGACCTTGAATTATTCATCTCTGGACATTCAGAGCTAAGATCAGTGCTTAGAACACAGGAGCTAGCTAAAAAGTGTTGGTTGAAAGAAACATCGAGCCTTGTGGGCAGAGGGCAGAGAAAGAGAAAAGGACAAGGTCACTTATGTATAAAAAGGACAATGGAGAATATTATAGATCACCTTTTAACATTTACATTTCCTTAGGGTTCATAAAGGTCTGTATAAACTTCGGCAAGCTTTGATCAAACTATAATCAGTAAGAATCCTTGATGAAGTGAATTGTTTGGGAGTGACTGAGTGTTTAGAGGAACAAGACAAGTCACCAGATAATCCTATCCAGGTATTTGACATGTGTCTTGGGTGAATTCAGCTCAGTGGCTAAATCCTTTCAGACAGGTAAAAAAAAATTCACTGAACACTTCCTTGAATGTGGCAGTTGCTGGATTTTCCATGCATCCTGGGTAAGGGAAGCGACAATGGTCGATGGAACATCAAAAGCCCAGGAGAACTTGTCTCCTCCCAGCCCACTTACCCTGTTGCGTATCCTGGCTGCAAGCTCCTCCTCACATCCTTTTGGAGGGACCCTGGATGTCAGCCCTCCTAGTCCAGAAGTATTTTCAGACCTTAAATCCCAGCCATTATTGACTGGCTGGCTGAATTTCCTGTTAAAAGAATGCACAGTCACCCATCTCCCCAAATACACATCCATCCAGGACCAGATTACCCCCAGGCTATCAGCCTCTCCTCCAAGATGAACAGGTGCCAACAAGCCTAGAAGGAAACACAAGGTCTTTCTCCCTCACTATCTCCCTCGCATTAGTCATATCCCCTGGGGAAGGTCAGCAGAGGCCTGTCCAGCCTCCATCTATAGCCCAGGGCAGAGTAGACATGTGAAAGAGAATAGGAGAACTTACATTCCCCCATTTTTTCCCTCACACCTACTGGCCATTTACTCAAAGAGCCTACTGTGGGCAGATAAAATAGGGTGTGAATCACCATCTCTCCCCTGGATCATGCAGTGGACTCCCTGATTTTGCCCTTGCCCACTACAAGTCTACTCTCAAATCAGCAGTCAGAAGGGTCTTGCTAAAAGGCACGCCAGGATATGTCATTCATTTGCTCAGAATGTCTTCTACCTCAATCAGAGGTCAAGCCCCAAATCCCATAATGGTAAAGCCTCTACATGATTGACTCTTATCTCCCAACCCTGTATGATCTGATTTTCTACTAGTCAGTCCCTAGCAGCATAATAATCTTGTTCCTTGTGCTCACCAGATACCTCCCACCTCAGAATCTTTACCTTCCTTGCTCCATGTGCCCGGGACACTCTCTCCAGATATCTACAGGTCTCACTCCCTCACCTCCTTCAAATCTTTGTGCAGACCTCACCTTCTCCATGAAGTCTACCCTAACATGTATGCTATGATATAGTACTACAAATTGTCTCCTTTCCCTCTGTCACTGTTCCTCCTCAGCTTGTTCTGTTATCTCCCTAGAACTTAGCATTTCCTAGCATAGCATACAATTTACATATTTAATATGTGTATAGTTTTTTCTCCCCAATAGAAATGTCAGCTCTATTTTGTCTTTTTTTTTGCCTATTTCGTTTGCTGATGTATCTCAAATGTCTAGAACATGGCATGTAACAGGAGTTCAATAAGTATTTGTTGAATGACATATCCCCCTTAAGATGAGAAATCTGATGCCGATTCAGATTTATAAGCATTAGGCACCTGGGAATAGAAATCAGTTTTTTCCACGCAGGAACCTGCTTCCATCATGGTCTTCTCATTTCCCTTTCATCACCAATGGGTTAGGGGAAAGATTCCAGGGAGCTCACTATGGAGTTGAGTAGACAGATGCCCTTGGGATTTTCTGCATTTATTTCTGCATCAAGAACATCATGTGAAGACTCTAAAATGTGCTTTTTTGAGATAAATACAGCTTCTTGAAAATGTTCTCTTATTTGGATGACTTTCTACTCATATGTCAATACTTGCAGAATAAGTCTCAAGCAGGGAGTTTTTGTTGTTGTTGCTGGTGGTGGTTGTGGAGGTGTCGAGAGGGAGGTGTGGTTAAGGAGGAGGAAGATAGAAATATTAGCTTAATCATGTGAGCTGCTCTATTAATACAGCCAGTGCCTCTTTATGACAGGGAGCTCTGGGAAACCAAATAGAAAATTGCTTTCCTTTAAAGAGACAGACTTATTGAGTCATCGTCTCTGAATCCCCTCTCTGCTACTTCTCATTTGGACTGCTGATGTCATTTCTAATTTATCTAAGGGGGTTTATGAGTCATCATCAAGATTAGTTTCCATAAAGTCTTCTGTCACTAAACTCTGCAGTAACCTGCTGTTATCTATTTCTGTATAATAAATTACCCCAAAACTTAGTGGGTCAAAATATCAGATATTTAATTTGCTTACATTCCTGTGGGTCAGTACCCCAGGGCTCAGCTGGGTGGCCTTCCTGTTCCAGGTAGTGTCCCCTGGGGTCACTCATTCGGCTGTATTCTGTTGGTGGCTGGCTCAGCTGTAAGTTTGGTTCCACTCACGTCCCAGGTGTCTGGTGCTTCTCCATATGGTCCTCTCTTTCTCCAGGGATGTGGGTTTCTTTAAAGCATGGTGGTCGTAAGGCTCAGCATTAAAAGTTGCAGGGCAGTGACATTTCTACCATATTCGATTGGTGAAAACAGGACACAGAGCTAGCCTGTTTCAAGGGGAGAGAAATCTCTCTCTCAGTGGGGGGAGTGGTAAAGAATTTGTGACTGACTTAGTCTATTATGTAAACAAATATAGGTAGTCAGTTCCCACTTTCAGTTGTACTTTATTGCACCTCTCTGCTTATAAATGATGTGAATAAATGATATAAAAAGATTTATTCAAGGAGCCTTGAGCTTATGAGCACCTATAACATGCATATATCCATTACTTATGAATACCTCCACTTTAGTCAAACACTCATTTTTGGAGTTTATCTGCCTCTGTCTCTGTCCCCAAACTTGTACTACTTCTGCTTGGAACCAGTTTGTCTTGCCACATTTGTCCTAAATCCTATGAATCTGTCACAGCCCAAATCCCCCTATCCCCATTGTTTATGCTTCTTCTGGGACCTTGAAGACTTGAGACATCTTTTAATTTATTTTTGAAAAATATATTTATTAACATGCATAACATCTTTTGAGATGCTATAATTATTGTAAATCCAAAGAAGGAGATAATCTGGCCCCTGCTTACTTACTAGTTCCCACCATCTTCTTGATTTTGACATTGCGATTGTTTTCCATAGGAAATTGTTGGATCTGCCAAGTCACAAATTTGGGTAGGCTGAGCAGAAATTTGTTGTAAGATGGAAATGGTATATTTGGAACTGAGCCCATGCAAGACTAGAAGGCATGAATAGACTAAAGGTGCAGGGAGCTTAGATCCCCCATGGCACCCCTACAGCTGCACCAGCACCTCTCCCTCAGCCTACAGATATGGCCCTATGTTGGATCCCATAAGACCAATGGAAGGAAAAAAAAGACTTAGTTTGGTTTACATTTGGATTGGCTCAGTACACAAATACAGGCTGAAAATGAACAGCTATAATATAATGACCATACTCAGAGTTGGCTCTAAAGAGAATGAAGAATAAAAATCTTGTTGATGCGTAGAGCTCTGAGTAGTACCTATGGCCATCCATTGTACATGGAAAGATAAGTGGTCCAAGATGGGAATATGGGTACTCATAATAGGTACTCATGGGCCATAACCACTGACTTAATGGATTGGCTAGAGGTCTAGAAGGAAAATGACTGAAAAATTGGAGGCAAGGAAGTCTGGGGTAGAGCCATGTGGAGTAGGCATAAAGTGTGAAGATGTTTGTGTGACGTGCTCATGTCCACCAGAAGTGACATTGGACATCCAAATAGACAAAAATGGATTGTCAGCCATTATCATTAGTTCTCCCAGGAATTAATTGGCATGAGAGATTATAAAATGGGCCCATGAAAGGAGTGGCCTTAGTAGCAGAGACAGGTGTTCCACATGGACCCAAATGCAAGAACTTCCACTAAAAAAGGCTGATACAGCTATTCCCCCCCCCACCTACTCCATGACCAAACTGCCAGCAAAGAGACCAATGCTGAGCCCCTAATGTGGCACTACTCCTTGGGAAGACCAGCTGATCACTGGTGCCACTTAGTTCTCCTAGCGATAGACTTTCAAGCCTATAGCGTCTCATGCAGGACCATTATTTAGGGGCTTATGTAGGAACCGACCCACAGGTATGAAGCCTCGGTAATCCCTATGTTCAGAGCCACTCCGGCCCAGGAGTGTAGACTCAGAACGCAGTGGGGAAGATACAGGGCTTGACCACATTCCTGTGTAGCAACCTTGGTGTTTGGTAGTGGCTTCCTTTCTTGGTGTCCAAAGGTCAAAAATGTGTTTTCATGGCATGGCCTATGCCCAAGGGTCCCTGGAAGTGTCTGGCCTCACCTCAATTCTGGAAGATTCCTTGAGGTCTGCTGTGCAGGTTCCTGAACCCCTTGCCCTGGTGAACTGTCCAACTAGCTCTGTCAGCTGGCATCTGAGCCCACCAGGGTCTTTTTGCTGTCTAGGCCAGCCGTGCTACTATTTCTACTCCCTGGTGGACACTTCACTTGGGATAGGACACTCAGAGAGTTTCTTCCTAGGGCTCCAAGGGAGAAGCAGGCCTTTCTCCAGACCCTCAAACCTAAGTCCCTCCTTTTTGCTTTCAGGGGTTCAAGGAGACCAGAGCTCCCACTCAGAAACACCTGCCCGCATTGAACTCTCTTACGACTCTCTAGCCCTTCTCCTTCCTGCCTTATACACTTATCTCTTTGAGGATGAAAATTGCTTTAGTGTATTTCTTGTATCATCTCAAGTCTGTGGTTCAAAGTACACATCTCTGTAGTTAGCTAGTCCTCTAAGATTGACTTCTGGTTTTTTTTTTTTTTTTTTTTTTGGTACTGGAGATTGAACCCAGGGGCATTCTACCTCCAAGCTACACCACCAGACCTATTTTATTTTTTATTTTGAAACAGGGTCTCACTAAATTGCTGAGGGCCTCGCTAAGTTGCTGAGGCTGGCCTTGAACCTACGATCCTCCTGTCTCAGCATTGGCTTCTGATATTTAAACACTAATTTCTGCAATTCTGAGCAAACTAACTTCCTTCCTTTGTTCTCTCCTCTTCTTTCCCCTTGTCTTCTACCTTTGAGTTCTTCTAAAATCTCAACACAGCCTGGCCCACGCAACAAGTAAGCATTTTGCTGTGAGCTAAAAATTCCAAGCCTGGTATGGTGGCGCATGGATCCCAGTACTTGGGAGGCTGAGACAGGAGGATCACAGGTTTGCGGCTAGCCTCAGCTACTTAGTGAGGCCCTCTGCAACTTAGTGAGACCCTGTTTCAAAATAAAGAATAAAAAATAGGACTGGGGGTATAGATTAGAGGTAGAATGTCCCTGGGTTCAATCCCCAGTACCTCAAAAAGAATTCCATTCAGCAATCTAGTTGACTTAACTTGAACCAGGTTGTATCAAAATATCTTCCCAACTCCTGATATATATCATATTTTATTCCCTGCAGAGAATTTATCCTCTGTTCTAGACCCATGAAACATTTACTAGGAGTGATTGGCTATTAGTCTGCAAGAAAATTTTCAATATGTTCCAAGGATAAGAGTCATGCAGGCCATAATCTGGGACCACAATGCAGAGAAACTGTACATGAATGCCAAAACTTAGAAGAAGAAGAAAAGAAAGACCGAACACACTCCTGCACAGCTTTTGGATCAAAGAGAAATCAAAACTGCAACTGCAGATCATTTAGAAAACAATGGTAACAAGAATTTTATATATGTGAGAAGGCCAAGGTTATGCACAAGAACAACTAGGAGTTTTAAAGGCTTTTATAATCAAACAAGAAAAATATATAAACTGTTCAACTAGAAGTTAAACAACTAAAAGAATATGACTAAGGAAAATAGGAAGGAGAAACTGATAAAAGATTAAAACAGAAATTAGTGGATAGAAAAGAAAATCAGTAAATTTGTTAAATAAATTGATATAATAATTTTATGATAATTAATATAATTTAATCTATAAATTAAATATAATAATTTTATAAATAAATAAGTAAATAAAATGGCCAGGCATGGTGGTGCATTTCTGTAATCCCAGTACTTGGGAGGTGGAGACAGGAGAATCACAGGTTTGAGGACAGCCTCAGCAATGTAGCAAGACTCTCAGCAACCTAGCAATAACCTGTTTCAAAACAAAAAAATAAAAAAAAGGGCTGGGTTGTAGCTCAGAGGTAGACTAAATCATAGTATTTCATATGACTGAGCTATACCATTCCTTGGAATCTTTCCCAAAGAATTAAACTCAGAATACTACAATAATACATGCATACCTGTGTTTATAGCAGCGCAATTCATGGTAGCCAAATTATGGAACCAGCCTAGATGTCTGCCAACAGATGAATGGAACAAAAAGTGGTCTATACACACAACGAAGTTTTACTCAGCCATAAAGAAGAACAAAATTATGTCATTTGCAGGAAAATGGATGGAACTAGAGAATATTATGATAAATGAAATCAGCCAATCTCAGAATATCAAGGGTCATATGTTCTCTCTCATATGTGGAAGCTAGAGAGAAAATAGGAAACAAAAAGGACTTCAGATAAATGAAGAGACCAGTAGAATAGTGGAAGGGGATTTGGGGTGGAAGGTAGGAAAGGGAAAAAGGAGGGTGGAAGAAGGAAACAGTTCAAACAATGTTATGTTCATATATAAAGGTATCACTACCAATCTCACTAAATGTGTGTGTGGGGGAGCAACGGAAGTGGGAGGATGCAGAGGGAAACACACCAAGTAATATGAGCATGTATGCTTGTATCACTTTGAATCTTACTCTGATGTTTAATTACAATGCACCAATAAAAGTATAAAAAATACAAAGTAGCTGTTTAAAAAGAATGTGTTACTCTCGGTGTTCAGAAACAGAAAAATATATGATAAACTAAGTAAACAAAACAAAATCCCCAAATGTGTAGACTAAATCATATTATAGAATGATCCCATTAATGCCATAAAATAGAACTACATACTGTGTATCTACACATGTATATGTAAATGAATATAAAGAAGCTCGGTCTATAGGCGATGACTGGTCTATAGGTGAGAGTGGGGTGGATGGAGATAACGTAGTGAGAGCCAAAGAGGTGGCGCCTCTGTCTTTTCTGTACAGTTCTGTATTGTTTTATATTTTCACAATGAGCCTATGCTCAAGTGTTACTTGTATAACTAAAATAATCATCAAATAAAATATTTTAGAGCCGGGCGTGGTGGCGCACGCTTGTAATCCCAGTACTTGGGAGGCTGAGACCGGAGGATCCGGGTTCGCGGCCAGCCTCAGCTACTTAGTGAGGCCTCCGCAACTTCATGAGACCCGGTTTCAAAATAAAGAATAAAAAAAAAATAGGGCTAGGGGTGTAGCTCGGAGGTAGAATGCCCCTGGGTTCAATCCCTGGTACTGCAAAAAAAAAAAAAAATTATAATTCATCCCATCAATAGTCAAAAGAGAAAAAAAGCTTCCACTTTCTATTCATTTCTTTAACAAATCTTAAGAGAAAAAGAACTTTTTAAGTAAATAGGGTCAAGAACATCAAGATGATTATCATAATCATACCTAATAGTGAAAAGTTCAAGCAGTATCTAATAAAGTCTGGCAGAAGTCTTGGGAGATCAATAATACGATTACTATTTGACACTCTGAAATTTTTTGGCCAATTCAATCCAATAGGAAAAGGGAAAGAACCCAGTAATATTAGGGGGAAGAGAGAGAGAGAGAATGAATTATTAAGAAGGAATATAAGATTATTATCATTTACAGGTTATCTCCATAGAAAACCCAAGAGGATCAACAAAAAAATTACTTGCACGGGCCAAGTGCTTCCTGCCTACTAGGCCTTTGCTAAGTGCTTCACAGGCATGATCTCATTTAATCCCCCCGAACCCTATGAGATACGTTTATCATTGTTCCTATTTAACAGATAAGGAAGCTATGTTCCAGAAAGGTTAGGCAGGCAGCGGGTGGTGAGGCACAGAGCCAGGATCCAGCCTGAGCCATCTGATTCTGGAGCCTGCTTGAAATTCTCCGGCCCCACTTCACAGCTTAAAAGCCAAAGGTTATCTTTCAATAAGAAGTCAAAATATAATAAACATAAAAGCAACAGTGTACATATGTAATATCAACAGCCAATTTGGAAATATCAGAGAAAAGGCCATTCTGTTCATCATGGCAACTAGAATTATGTATTTTCAAGTATCACACTTAAAAAAGACCAGTACAAAGAAAACTTCAAAACTTTATCGAAAGACAAAGAGAAAAATTTGAATACATGGAGAGCATACTCATTTGTAGCTTGGAAGTCATTATTGAAAAGATTACGATTGTTCTCAAACCAATCCACAAATATAATGTAAATTCCAAACAAATTAGCATTTTGTCAGAACTTGACCAAATTATTCTTTGAAGAAAAATACTTAGTTTCAAAAACTCACTACATTAAACAAATCAGAAGTGTACCATATAAAACATTTCTTTCAAAAGTAAACACTATCTTTGGAGTTCTTTCTCTCACACACACAGCCCTCCTCTTTTAGCATAACAAGGACAAATGGTATGTGTGGAGTTGGCATACATTGGGTCATGAGAGCATATTTCTAAATTTTTAGGATTTTCATGAGCTGGTTGATAAACATGGCCATTACTAAAAATCAAATTACATAAAGCAATACGTAAGTTATTTAAAAAACATAAGTAATACATTCTTAAGGCTCATCCCTTCCTAATTATTTTATTACATTTTGCTAACTATGTGTGCTTTCAAGGTTGTTTACAGCTCGTGTGTTTGGATGATGGATATGTCATATAATGGTGAGCGGCTGTGTACCTCTTCCCAACTCTGTGATCGGTGACATCATGTTTGTAGCTACAAGTGACCATGGTGGTAATATTTAGAGCATGGAAGTTGGCTGTATTCATCAGTTTTCTGTTACTATAACAAATACCTGAGAAATCAAGTTATAAACAGAAAGGCTTACTTTGGCTCACAGTTTTGGAGGTTTCAGTCCCATGATCGGTGGACCCTATTGCTTCGGCCTGTGGCGGCACATCATGGCAGGAGACTGAGATGGAGCAAAACCACTTACTTATTTAGGAAGAGCTGGGAAGCAAAGAAGAGAAAGAGGAAGAGATCGGGTCCCACCATTTCCCTCAATGGCAAATGCCCTATGACCTGATGACCTCCCACCAGGCCCCACCTCTTAAAAAGTTTTCATCACTTGCCAACAGCACCAATGTGAGGGACCAAGCCTTTAACACAGGGGCTTTGGGGGGCATTCAGGATCCAAACCACAGCACCGGCAAATGCTATAAACCAAGGTCTTTCTGAGAGGTGGTTGTTAAATCCTGAACACCACACCACTGGCTTACAAACATGTAGTAGAAATCATATGTCGTGTGTGTGTGTGTGTGTGTGTGTGTGTGTGTGTGTGTGTGTGTGTTTTAACAAAATGGGCGAGGGTATGAAATTACAGCTCCCTTCTTAGAAGTAGAATAAATGAGGATGAAGAATACAATTTGTCCCATAATCAGTACTAGACAAGGCAAAAAGGGATTCCTTGTGGCAAAGCACTTAAAAGAGTTATCACACTTAAACATGTCATGGATTTTCTTTGATAAATAGACAATGTTTCAAATTTGCTCACCTTTTCTGTGATGAAAATTGCGTCAGTAAGATGCACCTAAAATGTTTGGGAAAAGCAAATATGCTTGTCTTTTCAAGGCAAAGGTTATGTTGTAATAATGTGTGAGAGTGTAATCAGCTTTCAAAATAAACTCATTCCTTGGAGAGAGTGTGCTGAAAATGGAGAGCAGAAGTGTCTCTAGAGTTATGTGATTTGGGGGGATGAAAATTGATGTAAATGGACCACCTATAAAAACTATATGCTTACTTTAAAAACTTGGAAACAGGATATTCTAACCTTATAAAAAATCTTCTAAAATAAACTAATGTGTGAACAACGTGAAAAGATAAAAACTTCCAATTGTTTTGCAGGAACAGCTAATTGACCTCAGGAATAATGGAAGTCCTTAGCTGAATCTCAACAAAGGCTTCTGCATCTTGGTGAACGAGACTGAAAATGATTATCACTATTTATTAGGCAGAGTTCATAAAGTATTTCTTACACTTGGTGACTGCGCATGGTGGTGAAGCTCCTTTTCAGTTATTTTGAAACCAATTACTAGAATCTGAATTTAGAACTAGAACTGTGAATGGCTATGAATGTCACAGAGTATTCTATCAAGATACTGAAAAACAATCCAACAGATGTATTTACCTTTGCTGAAACACATTTTTAAGTGTGAGTAAAAATATGATAATTAAAATGACCATGCTTTTAAAAATGGTTTACCTGATATTTATATTTTCCTTGTAAAATTCTGAGGTGTAGAATTTGGACCAGCAGCATGAGCATCCGCTGGGAGCTTGTCAGGACTGCAGACTCTCACAATGTACTGCAGCTCCCACTTCGCTGCTTTGAATTAACGGAGGAATCACCTGCATTGACCAGTTTTGGCATAAACATCACCAGGGGATGACAGAGCTACTTTGCTCTTCAGAAGCAGGCAGGTGACAGGGCCGGGAGTGCTCTGCTCTTCAAGTTGCAGATTTTGAAGATGAGAATACTTCTTGACATTTTGAAGCATATTTATGTTAAAACAGATTTTCCAGGAGTAAATAGAGCCCCTACTTCATGTAATTCCCAACCGTACCTTTATAATAGCATCAAATAGCAGACTTCTAGATTAATACTGGTTGCTATGGCTTAGATGTGGTTTAAGTGTGTCCCACAAGGCTTTATATGATGGAAGTTTGGTCCTCAGTGTGGCACCATTCGGGGGTAGGACTTATAAGAAATGGGGCTTAGTGGGAGGACCTTAGGTCATTGGGTTGCTGCCCTTGGGAGAGATTATGTGATTCTTGTGGGATCCTGGTTAATGCTCACAAGAGGGTTGTTATAAAAGCCTGATCTCTCCACCTCTCTGGCTTCCCGTTTGGACTTTCAGCCTCCAAACTAAGTGAAATACCCTCTGTATAACGTTAACCTGCCTCAGGTATTTTTTATAGTAATGAAAAATGGATTAATAGACTAGCTCACATATAACATTTGCTATGTGGCAGATATTTTCCTGAAGTCTTCTCATGAATTAATTCATTCGATCCTCCTGCAATCCTAAGCAGGTAGGTTTACAGACAATGAAGCTGAGGTATAGAGAGGTTACTCGCTCAAGATCACACTGCTAATATATAGCGAAGTCAGGATTTGGACCTAGTCAGTCTAGCTCCAGAGCCCACGATCTTAACCATTACTCTACACTGCCTGCATATAAATTGTATAAATAAATAAATACCCACATATTAGGGACACATGTGTAAATATTTTTTAATCAATGGGACCATAATAAAAAATGTTTGGGGACAAGCTCAAATGCTTCTGTGACATCAAAAGCCTTTCAAAATCTGATCCAACAATCTTTCTGACCCTGCCTCTGGCTTTCCCCACTTGAAACCTATATTATGAAAGCCACCATCTTGACCTAGGTCCTGGCAGCTCCTTGCATTCTCAGTGCCTCTGTCATCACCTACTCCCACCTGTTCCTCAGAAATCAGCTCAGGTCCTGCCTCCTCTTTTCTGCTACCTGTTCTTTCTTCTCACAAGACATCCTAGGTACATGCATTTTCTGCTGTCTCTCCATGACACCTGTCCCACAGTTTTGTAACCATCTATTCACTTGTTTGTCTACCACCCTTGAGGGAAGCACTCGACCGTCATTATTTTGTATGTCCTAGTGCAGAGCCTGGCATAAACTAGGTGGTTTACCTGAATGAATGATTGATGAAAGAGAAAGCAGCCATTGCCCTAGGCGTTTGCTCTATGATGTTATTTGTGGAATGGCCACCAGAGGGGGGCAGACGAACAGGGTCCAGGGAACAGCGCCCTTCTAGAAGAACTCTGGATTGTGGATCTAAAGAATTATTTTAGGACTGGAAGTTCAGTGGTCACCTGGGCAACTGTTTCAGACAAGAATAAACAAATACTTCCAGTTAAGCACAGTGACATTTAAAATTAGAATATGTTTAAATATATACATTTTTTGAATCTAGATTTCAAATGAGAAAACCTGGATTCTGGTCCCATCTTGTCTGATCTCAAACAAAGACTTTAGGATTCCGGAGGCTTAGTTTCCAAATCTAACAAATGGGTGACATAACACATTTTGCCTACCACCACATTTTGCCTACCAGGAATAGTTTGAGAGCCAGAGGCAATAATTCACACAAGCACCCCCAGAGTGACACAGAAATGAATAGAGTATAATTAGAATCAAGGGGCTTAAAAAACAAACAAACATCAATTTCCCTTGTTCAAAACCAGTTTTGTAAACCATGAATTGAAAGCTGAAGTCTCCTTCCAGGTCAATAAACATAGACTTGTTTAGAGAACATGGATGCATTGAGATTTCAGTTGTGGATTGTTTAGACCATCTCATTCACTTGCCACCCATTTGACCATCTCGGCTCTATTGCCAGGGGCCAGCAGACACATCTGCATTTAGCATCATCTATGCCTGGACAGTTCTCGTGTATCACCACACAAATCTATCTTTTCTTTGCAAATGTGAATGGATACTGTGGCAATAAATAAAACACAAATTCATATAAAACCCTTCTTGAGTTTCTTGTCACATCACAATGGATTTTCTTTTTTCTTTCTTTTTTTTTTTTTGCAGTACGGGGATAGAACCCAGGGGCATTCTACCTCCGAGTTACACCCCCAGCCCTATTTTTTATTCTTTATTTTGAAATAGGATCTCACTAAATTGTGGAGGGCCTACTAAGTAGCTGAGGCTGGCCATGAACCCGGATCCTCTGGTCTCAGCTGCCCAAGTACTGGGATAACAAGCGTGCGCCACCACGCCCAGCCACAGCGGATTATTAAAATCAATGAATATTGAAAAATATATGTAAGGATAGAGTTGCATTATATGCATATCAAATCTATACAAATTTGACCCTATGGGTTTAGCAAAAACAAGAAAACCTCACAAACAACAAAACAAAAAGTAAACCCACAATCACTTAATAACATTGGTGATTTGGCTCAATGAGGCAATGCCCAGGCTGAGCCTGGATAGGTAGATATGACTGCTTCCCTTTAGTGGGTTTTAGATCCTACAAATGCCTCTCAAATGTAGTGCATTTCTGTGCTTAAGAGTAACTGAAGGGACTTTAAAGGGAAATTTTATACGGGCAATAGTTTTGTCTTATATTTTATCTTCAGGACCCAACTCACCACGGAAAGTACTGCTCTACATGTGAAGGGATTGTGAAAAATTTTGATACAAAATAGGCAGCTTTGGTGAGAAGCACTGAGCTAGCCCAGAAAGAGCTACGATTCCCAGTGTCTCCCAGAGACTTCAAGACCAATGTTCTTTCCACCCACAACTATGCAAGTTAGCAGGACTTCTGTTCTGAAGGGCATCTTCCACTCAGGCCTTGGGGGAATCTGTGAACTCCTAAACTGTGCATGTATATGGGGATACTCTTCATTTTAGGAAGTCCACTCCCACCCAGCTTTTTCCACAAGTCTTTGTTTTGCAGGGTCCTGCCTGGTATCATTTCTATTCTCTTTCTTGTGTTGCCTTTATATTGGAATTAGGATGTGAGTTGGGAGAGATTTCCAAGCCAGGTTTGAACCTCAGTCTGGGTCATCGGAGGCGTGTGGGAAAAAAATTCTGAGGCTGGGCAGCCTTCAGAAAGTCACCAGCGTTTGATTTCCTTCCTCCCTTCCTTCCTTCCGTAAAACATGAGGCCAGATGCTTCCTATTCCCTAGCAGTGGCTTCCCCTCTGACCTAGCTTTTGAGCTTCCTTTCTTCCAGGGTGAGGCCAGACTCTATTGGCACTCTGGCTTCTGTTTCTTGAAGGCAGGAAGGCACTCTGGGGGGGTAGGGGTAGGTCAGTCCCTTGAGCAGGGTGATGGAGGAGCAGGCGACAGGAGCTGGCAGGCATCGGGGTGTGAACAGGCAGGCCTGTATGGGCACTAGGACTAATTGCTCACTCACCCACTCACCTGCTGAACCGGCATGGCTTGACGTGCTGCTCAGAGCTGGCCTCTCTCCTCCCTGGTGGGTGAAGCGATCTCTAGTGAGGGGGGATATTCAGCATTGAGCTTCTATAGTAGCAGGCTTCAAATCCCAAAGGAGGCTGTGGGAATTAGGATGATCAGGACTTCAAGGCCTTACTGACCATCTTGGAAAACTGAGGAAGATTCTATCGAAGATGGTAGAGTTTCCTCTTTCTCTCCCAGCTGGGTGGCCTGAGCTTCCATGGGCAGAAGTTAGATCCCAAGGAGAACTTCCAGATATTGAGAGTACCTAGACCCCAGAACAGGCTGCTGAAGAGACAGTGGAATCTACTTTGGAGGTCTTTAAAATAGGATGATTTCTCTTCACTCTGACATTGTTTGGAATGACATCCTTCAAAAAAACAGAGACAACCACAACACTCTTTGTTTACACCAAACCTCGATTATTAAGCTGTTTTAGATATTACAAATCCCTACATTCTTCGATTGCCTGCATCATATCAAACACATACTGAAGATGCTTTGCAACACACTGAAGCACCAGTGTGGAAGGATGTTAATATTTGGCAGGGGTGTTGGCAAAACGGGTTAACCACATGCAGAAAAATGGAAATAAACCCCACTTTCTCACTCTGCACAAGAGTCAATTCAAGATGGGTCAAAGACCTGGGAATTAGACCAGAGACCTTGCAGCTACTTGAAGAGGGCATAGGTCCAAATCTTCAACACATAGGCACAGGCAAAAACTTATTCAAGAAGACCCCAAAGGCACAAGACATTAAAAAAAGGATCAATACGTGGGATTGCATTAAACGGAAGAGCTTCTGCACAGCAAAAGAAACTATTAAGAACCTCAACAGAGAGCCGACAGAATGGGATATAGAGGACTAATATCTAGAATATACAGAGAACTCAAGAAACTCACCGCTAAAAACACAAACAACCCAATCAAAAAATGGGTAAGTGAACTAAATAGGCACATCACAAAAGAAGAAATACAAATGGCCAATAAATGTATGAAAAAATGTTCAACATCATTATCAATCAGAGAGATGCAAGTCAAAACTACCCTGAGATTTAACCTAACCCTAATTAGAATGGCAATCATTAAAAACACAAACAATAGCAAATGCTGACGAAGATGTGGAGAAGTAGGAACTCTAATATACTGTTGGTGGGATTGCAAATTAGTGTTATTATTTTTGTGTTAAAATATAACACAAAATTTGGAAAACAGTGTGGAGGATCCTCAGAAGATTGGGAATGAACCTACCATATGACCCAGCAATACCACTTCTAGGTATCTACCCAAAAGAATGGAAACTAAATTACCAGACTAATGCATGTGTATCTATGTTTATAGCTGCACAATTCACAATTGCCAAATGATGGAACCAGTCAAGATGCCCATCAACAGATGAATGGATTACAAAACTATGGGAGATGTACACAATGTAATTTTATGCAGCCATCAATAAGAACAAAATTATGTCACTTTCAGGAAAATGGATGGAATTAGAGAACATTATGCTTAGTGAGATTAGTCAGTCACAAAAAGTGAAAAGTTGGATGCTCTCCCTAATATGCGGAAGCTAGGGAGAATAGGGTGTAGGAGGGACTCCAGACAAAGATGGAGAAAACCTCAGATGAGTAAAGAAGGCGACCTAACTGAGGGAGATGGGAAAGGGGAAGAGGGAAACACCCTAATGCACAGGATGTATGTACACAAATATATCAAAGTCAACTACTATGCTGAGCACAAGAAGGAGGGAAGGGGGAGGGGATGGGGGTGGAAACTAGGGGAGGGCTAATTGACCAATGTGTGCATCTATACTTCTACCACCCTGAAACCCATCAAGATGTATGATTACAATGCACCAATAAAAAAAAAAAAGAAAAAAAATTGTCAGGGAATCCCAGGGAGATAACTTGTACGGAAAATTGTGCCCACAACACAAATGGAGGTTCAAAACTCACCCACACTTTCTCACATTAAGTAGCCCCCATATAGTTGTATAACAGAGTTTGTAACACCTGTACCCTCTCCCCAGGCTCTGTCCTCACTTCCTTTCTCATTTAGTGCCCAAACTTTACTCCACCACATGCCTCCCACCATGATGTTCCAGTTCACCTCAGACCCAAAGGAAGGAACCAGCCAACCGTGGACTGAAACCTCCGAAACCATGAGCGAACATAAACCTGTCCTTTCAGTTGTTTTTACCAGGTATCTTGTTCCAGCGATGAAACGCTGACTAACATAGGGAGCAAAGGGCCTTAAGTTCTTGTTTTATTTTTAGGGAATTCACATATCCATCAATGTTTCCCTGTTGATGGGCTTTATGACTTTGGCCACGGGTGTTATGGTTCCCTCATCACAAAGTCTTCTACCATGAAGATTTTTTGGACCCTCACTTTGGGGTGAGACTCTCCATTTGTGAAGAATGGAGGGAAGCCGGGTGTGGTGGCGCACGCTTGTAATCCCAGTACTTTGGGAGGCGGAGACCGGAGGATCTGGGTTCGCGGCCAGCCTCAGCACGCACGCATGCTCTCTCTCTCTCTCTCTCTCTCTCTTTCTCTCCCTGTCTCTCTCTCTCTTTCTACCTAGTGAGGCCCTCCACAACTTCGTGAGACCCGGTTTCAAAATAAAAAGTATACAAGAAAAATAGGGGCGGGAGTGTGGCGCGGAGGTAGAACGCCCCTGCGTTCAATGCGTGGTACCGCAAAAAAAAAAAAAAAAAGAATGGAGGGAAATGCTCAGTTGAACTTTGATGATGGAGATTAATTATAAGGATATACAAGGAAAGTGGGAAGGCACAGAAAATAGCCTCAGCAAGTGCTGTTGTCTACTCAACAAACAGTTAGTGAGCACTGACTGTGTGCCAGACTGTGTTCTAGGCTCTGGGGGTCTCTAGAGGTGAATAAGACAGACAAGGCCCCTGCTATGTGGAGCTTTCGCACAAGCGAGGGTTGATGGGTAATAAACTAAGGGCATACATGAACAAGCTGGTTTCAGATGGTGGTACACGCTATGGAGGAAATGCCCAGTGGTATGATAAAGAAGAGAAGGGAGAGGGTGTGAAGTTACCTTCAATGGCGTGGCCCAGAGCTCTGAGGAGGCAGCATGGAAATCAGGCCTTGAGAATTCTGAAGGAGGCAGCACGGAGAAGGTCCTGGGGTCGAATCTTACAGACCTAGGGAACGACTGGCAAAAGCCCCGTGAGCGAGAACTTAGGCAAATTTCGGGAACACAAAGGCCAGTGGAGCAGGCACGTAGGCAGCCAGGGTGAGCGCTCGGAGATGAGGCCAGACTCAGAGAAGCCGCAACGCGTTGACTATTCAACCCAACAGATGCGCTGGTGCCCAGATAGTGTGTCCCCCGGAATCCGAGTCCGTTTCTTTCCATTCCCTTGATTCTATCACCTTCATGACTCAGTTGCTTTTTGCCTGAGTCTCTGTCTCTCTCTTCCTCTCCCTCTTTTTCACCTTCTCTCTCTCTCTCTCTTTCTTCTCTCTCTTCTCTCTTTCCCTCTCCCTCTCCCCCCCCCCTTTCTCTCTTCTCTATCTTTAGAATCTTTCTGCTTCTCCATCCCTCTCTCACTTCATTTTGTATTAACAATTCCCAAGAGCAAGGATCTATGTGTTAGATCCTTGGTTGGTTAATTCCGAGGCAACAAGAAGTGGTCTGGGTTTCATGCTGGGTTTTCATTGACCGCTGGTCTTGGCTGGTCCGCCTTTCTGCCTGGGCTCTTGGCTCATTTGTGGTCAGGGTCTCAAGACCTAGATCTTGGCAACTTCTTTTTTTATTTTTATTTTTGTCGCACTGGGGATTAAACCCAGGAGTGTTCTATCTTACCCCTACACCTTCAGCCCTATTTTATTTTTTACTTTGAAACAAGGTCTCCCTAAGTTGCCAAGGGTCTTGCTAAATTGCTGAGGCTGGCCTAGAACCTATGATCCTCCTGTCTAAGCCTCCCAAGTATTGGGATTACTGGCATATGCCACTGGCAACTTCTTTTGAAGGAAACCACAATGACTACTTTCCTCTAGATCATGTCACGTGCTGGGTCAAAATTAAAGAAGCTGACAAATTTGTTTTTTTTTTGTGGTACCAGGGATTGAACGCAGGGGCGTTCTACCTCTGCGATACATCCCCGGCCCTATTTTTTATACTTTATTTTGAAACCGGGTCTCACGAAGTTGCGGAGGGCCTCACTAAGGAGAGAGAGAGAGAGAGAGAGAGAGAGAGTGAGAGAGCTGAGGCTGGTCGCGAACCTGGATCCTCTGGTCTCCGCCTCCCAAAGTACTGGGATTACAAGCGTGCGCCACCACGCCTGGCCCCTGACAAAAGTTTATAGGAAGGATATTTGTGACCACTCTCAGCCAAGAAGCCTAATGGGGTCTGCGATTAGCATAGTTCTTAGCTAATCACAAAACCTTGGACCACTGAGTCTGGTCATGCACCACCCAGACCAAAGCACTTAGAAGTCAGCTGTCCAACACGGCCTCTTGTGACCGATTTTCTTTCTGCCATAGATGGTCACGATTACATCTCTCATCCCACATGTTCTTAGGCAATGTGTTCTTTCTAGTTCCCCTCCCCTTGAATCTGATCTGACTGTGTGACTGGTTGTAACATCTATAACATAGCAGAAGAACTCTGTGTAAGAGAACCATAGCTCTTACCTTCACCAGTTGCAATACCCCTTCTTGGACCTCAGCTCCCATGCTGTGAGGAAGCTCAATTAGCTTCCCAATGTGAGACGCCCAAGTGGAGGAGGACCGAGCCCTTCAGCCAACAGCAGCAGCTGAGCGCCCAGCTGACAGCCAGCGCTGATTGCCAGCCAGGTGAGTAAAGCCAGTTTGAACTTTTAAACCATCCTAATACCCTGGCCAACAACAATGAAGCTCTGGAATGCCCGGTTAACTCACAGGATTATGAAAAATAGGAAACTGCTTTGTTGTAAGCCCCTATGTTTTAGGGTGGGGTTCTGCAGTAATAGTTAACCTTATAAAGCAACAGTGAACATATTGTACCCAACGTGTCACATTTGGCCTCATAGGACTTCGGAATCATATACAGAAAGTTAAGGCTGTTAGACCTGCAAAACAACTTGTTAGGGACCAGGGCAGGGGCCAGCTGTGGTTGCAGGTGGTGAGATTCCCAGGATGAAGAAGACACATGGAGCCACCATTTGGAGGAGAACAAACAGCAAACAGCAACTTTATTCTGCAGACTTGTTGCTTATATAGGGTTCTGCAGAAAATGGTGCATGCCCACATCAGCGTGATGTGTGCATGCGTGTTACACTTTGCTTAGTCATTGCACATGTGTGTTACACCTTGCGTAATCATTGCACATAACTAAATGCAGTGCACATGCGTGAGATGTGCACACACCTGCTTTTATATGGGAGGTGTGTGCACCGGTGACTGTGTGGGAACCGCGCGTCTGTGGCTGTGCAGGGTCATGTTATCACTGCCAGCCTGTACTCCACCTGGGTCCCCACACAACTTGAAACAAAATCTTTCATTTTACTTGATATTGCTGCTCTTTGGAGGATCATTAGAGAACTCTTTTACATGCTAGTGGCATAGAGCTGAGAGCAGTTTTGATCCTGTTCTGGTGATGGTGCCATTTTTTTGGTGTGTGTGTGTGTGTGTGTGTGTGTGTGTGTGTGTGGTACTGGGGATTGAAGAGGACCATTCTACCTTCAAGCTACACCCCCAGTTCTTTTTACTTTTTATTTTGAAACATTGTTTTGCTAGATTGCTGGAGTTGTGGGGCGGTTGGTGAGGCTGGTCTCGAACCTGGGATCCTCCTGTCTCAGCCTCCCAACTATTGGGATTACAGGTGTGAGCCACCACACCTGGTTGATGGTGGCAATTTAAGGAGAGACAGCAGGACAGCAAGGAAGGGAAGAGAGAGGGAAAGAGTGGATTCGGGTGCAGGTGGGGAATATTGAGTCTTTGACCTTTTGATCTGAGGGTTCAGAATTTGTCACTGTTGTTTCCTGTAGGATGAAGGATGTTCACACGGAAGCAGTTTTATTATTCAGGTGCTAATTCTTTGAGTGGTGAAATTCAGTCCTCTCTTCCCCCTTCTCTTCTACTTTCTGCCTCTCTTTCTTTAGCTCACACTATATTTTTTTTTTTTTAGGAGAAGAAATATGTCCAAGCCTATTATTGAACTCCAGCCTGAAATTCAGGTTTGGTCTTTACCCAAAGTCAATATTTTTGGAGAAGTTTGAACTAAGTCATTCATGCAAACTTGGGTTTCAAGTATGAAAAAGCCCCATCATTTTTCACTTAAAAAGAAATAAAAAGCCTGAAAAATATGTACCAAAAAGTGATCAAATTTTGGACTCTGTCAGCTTCAAACTTGGCTGGATACAATAATCATCAAAGGAGGAAACTCAAGTCAAAGGTGAATCAAATAGCCAAGGCTTATAATGTGTTAACGGCACGTAGACCCGGGCTCTTGCGGGGCATTGGCGGGTGAATCCTGCACTGTGACTGCCTGGTCCCTGAGCAGGGGCCTCCAGCTGTCTAGAGCTCACGTCTAGATAGACCCCTTCTCTCTTGGCTGGGTAGTTATGGTGATCTCATAACTGATCTCCTGAATTTGAATCTATATCTTTTTAAATTAATTTTTTATTGGTGAATTGTAACTGTACATGATAGTGAGATTCATAGTGATACATTTATATATGCATATAACGTTGAGTCTATATCTTTTATTTTATTTTATTTTTGGTAGTGGGATTGAACTCGGGGACACTCTACCTCTGAGCTACACCCTCGTGCCTTCCCTATTTTTTATTTGGAAACAGAGTCTTGGTAAGTTGCTAGGCTGGCCTCGAATCTGCCATCCTCCTATCTTAGCCTCCCAAATACTGGGATTATAGGCGTATGCCACCACGCCTGGCTGAGTTTATATCATTTTCAATCACAAATATGATGAGGTCACTTTCCCATTTACAAATTTTCTATGTCTCCCCATTGCCCCCTGAATAAATGAACACTTCTCAACAAGTTTTAAATGTTGACAGGCATGATCTGGGTCCCATCTTCTCTCTGGCCACATCTCTGGCCACGCCTGAACTCATACACTCTTCCCCAGTCATGCTGAGCTCCATGATGTCGCAAGAATATTCTCTGCTCTCCAGCATACGTCCCTGTACATGCTGTTCTTTCTGTTGGAACTGCAGCTCATTCACAGCTCTTGTTTGTCCACCAGGATCACCTCAGATGGCACCTCTTCCAAGAAGGACAAGGGATACTTCCTCTGAAGTCCCAAAGCATTTGGGAATTTGTCATGCTGTGTAATAGTCATCAGTTCATAAATATATCTCCCCCACTAAACTGTGAACTCCCTAAAGGCAGTTATCATGTTGGTTTTGACTTTTTAATCCCTAAAGCCTAATACATAGTACCTGGCTTATAATAGATGCTCAATAAATCATGCCAAATTAAAAAATAAACAAATACTCCTAAACCCCATCTAAGTTTTGTACCATGGGAAGAAGCCAGAGAAATGCAGAGTAGCAGGGTTTTTAGGGTGAGGGCCCACAGAGATGAGACCCTCAGATAATCGTATATCCATGTCATAATTTTTCCTAGAATTAATTCATCCCTGTAAAATTAATCCATTCCTGTAAAACAAGTGTTTTGTTTTTAGAAGTGTTGCCACCATGGACTCTGTGTCACAGAGGTTTGGAATTTACTCATTTAATTAACAAAGATATTTTGGACTCCAACTGGGCCAGGCCCTGTGCATATTGAAACATGAAAACCATATGACTTCTTTTCCTCAAGGAGCTTGTAGTGGGGTGGAGAAATGGTAATGGGATTTGGTTTTGATTTGATGCTATTGTTGCTGTTAAGACTCCTGGAAGTAAAGGGTTCTTTTGGGAGGAGGGCTGGAGGACTGCCCCACTTACAGGGAACTCAGCCAACCCATGTTAATTCTGTTCCAAAAACTGTTTTAGATTGTTTTTACCCTGAAGGAAAACAATGCAAAAAGCTCACCCAAGAGAGTAAATATGGATGACACCTCCCACCATGGGAACAAAACACTTTAAAAAAATGACACATTAACAAATAAGAAGACACAGAATACAGACACTTAGAAGTTAGGAAATCCAAACTGCAGACTTCTTTTTTTTCTTTCTTTCTTTTTTCTTTTTCTTTTTTGGTATACTGAGGATTGAACCCAGGGGCATTCTACCTCTGAGCTATACCCCCTGCCCTATTTTATTTTTTAAAACAGGGTCTTGTTAAGTTACTGAGGTTAGACTCAAACCTGAGATCCTCTTGTCTCAGCCTCCCAAGTACTAGGATTATAGGCATGCATCACCATGCCCAACTAAATCACAAGACTTCTGACATACCTCAGTCACAAGGAAGGAGTAGACTTTTCTCCCTAGAGGCACAGTCTGTCCCTAAAATTCTTGAGAGTCATGGTCCCATGTTCTTTGTTTGGAGACAAATGTCTTTGGGGGATGGAAGACAGTAGGGAGCCAGAATGGGTCCTCTGTCCTGTAGGTTGGCCTTTAAGAATACCAGCTCATGTTCAAGTCATGAAATTGATTCTGGGAAGGATGTCAGTATGTAGATGACACCAATAAATAGAACCATGTCAGTGGATTACAGGAATTTAGGATAGATGGTACAGGGCAGAATTTGTGGCATTGGGAGGAGAGCAGAGAAACATGCCGAAAACTATCTTCTGAATGCCATGTGTCCAAATTTGAAATATCTGCTAACTTCACCATTTCTTCTGAAAGTTAAAATTCTGAGATCTAGAAATATATTTAAAGGGTAACCTGAGGATAGTTATTTTCTTTTTAATAATACTATAAATTATTGGCTCCAGTTCTTTCCCCTTTTTCTGTCCACACCTTCTGCCATCTATATTTGCCATATATATTTGTACTTCGCTGACCTAGACTTGTGCTTTGGCTGATGGGATATGGGTAGAAGTGATGGTATGGCAGATTTGAACCCAGGTCTTAAGGGACAATACCTGATTGTGCTTGCTACTCTTGCACCCCTGTGCTTCCCATGAGAAGAGCTTGTCATAGGTAGGTAGCTGCTGCCTCCTAGAAACAATGAACATGCATGCAGCAGACGTAAGCCCCAGATCAATGAAGAGGCAATTCCAGCTGGATCTGCAGTGTGAAACAGAGCCACCCATTGATGCCAACCTAGATTAGCCAAGTCACAGCCAACCCTAAGATGCACAAGAACTAATGATTGTTTAAACCACTGAAGTTTATGTTGATTTGTTACACAGCAATAACTGATTCAGGCTAATTTGTTGGTGCAAGGCAGCTGGACCCATACATCTTTGACTCCTTCCTGGCTTCCTCATGTAGCTTCTTTGAGTCCTGACCAGGTATCTGCGTAGCTCTGGGATGAAGGGCCCAGGTTGCAGGTCACCCATGTGGTTGAAGTTGAGATGGTAGGAGACAGATTTGGGTTGAAATTGATCCTCATGGATTTCAGTTTGTCTTCCTGGATTCCTAATGGTCTTCATAGATTATGGTTTTCTTTGCTATTTCCCACTTCATGTTCAGCTTTTATTTCAAAATGCCAGGCCTGCTGACTGACAGCAACTTCAGAATTGACCCCATACACACACCAAATGCAGAGGTAACAGGACCTGACAGCTTCACCAGCTTCTACTAACACCCAAGGTCTGATTCCTGCAGCAAATCTTTGTTTCTCTATATCACTCATCGTGAAAGCTTCCCTAATTAAATCCTAATACATCCCCTCCCCCACCCTCATTACCTATGTGTTGGGCGGTAAGACTGGTATCATTGAAAGCTCAGGGTTCTTTATAAAAATTTTACATTTACCACAACTCTGAGCATTTTGGCTCTCAGCCACTACCCTCCATCCCCAACCACCTTCCCAGAACTTCTCTGCGGGAGGACTCTGAGCAACAGGCAATGAGTATTGACTGCTGAAATCACCATGGAGAAATTATTCATCCCCTGGCTTCGGAGCAGCAATGGGTGGGGTTAACCATAGATCTGTCATCAGATTTTCAATTCAAAACAGTAGTATTTCCCTAAAAATAAAAGGGAAAAAATTCTATTTACTTCAATATTGCTATTTTCATAATTTTCCAGAACGAGTTGTACAGAGTGATATAAATGTTATTAAGATGGATCCAAATGAAATTCAGAAGATAATAAGAGGATGTTGGAACTCAGAAGAAAGGCAACCCAGCACGCTCGAGAAGGTTTTGCAGCCATGAAAACAAGCTCAGTGTTCATGTCAGATAAACAATCGTAGTCACAGTCCTGGAAGTTTAGGAAGTGACTCATCCTCAGGAATGCGTACCAAGTGAAGACAACCGTTCACCTCAGCCCTCTGGTGGTTGACACAAACGTTTTTCCCTTGTGACTTGGCCACTGGACAATGCTGTTGCAGCCACGTGCACAGTCCATGTCTCCACTTCTTCTGTGTAGACATTCACCTTTCCTGCCCTGGGATGCTGGCCTTCTCTGCCCTCAGCCTCCCGGCGTCCTCAGGGGTGACCATTCTTTCTGTGAAATCAATGGCTTTCCTGATACGTGGAGAGAAAAATACTTGAGGAAGCCTCCGCTTGCAAGAAGGGCCCATTGTTAGGGACATTTGGCCTGAGATGTATGGCTGAGTCCAGGGAACAACAAAGAAGACTCCAGCCCCAAACCTTGCCAACCAGCAAAAGAAGAAAGGGACTGAAAAAGAGTTCAGAGACCCTGGCAGAAGCAGGGACAGAACCAAAGTTGGGGGGGGTGCAGAGGGGAAGTGAGGCCCGGGACCAGGCTCAGGGCAGGGCCAGGGATGGAGGCGGGCAGGAGAGTCGAGGAAGGAGAAACCGGGGCTGGAGCTGAGGCAGGTCTCAGAGTACATCACCAGCAGAGCTCTGGCTGATTGCACTACTATCCTTTCTCCTACATCCAAGTGTGTTTCATTACCAGGACCCCTAGGAAGAAGGGGCAATGCAGGCGTGTCACCTGAACACAGGACACAGAGACAACAGTGTTCACCGTTGTGTTATTTGTAACAGCTCCAAATATGAAATAGCCAAACTATTTCAGCTGCAGAATGGATCAGGAAATGGTGGTGTATTTATAAGCAAATCATGGCTGATTTATACAGTGGGAGCCTGCATTCATTTCCTGGGGGCCACAAACACGGTAGCTTAAGCTAACAGAAATTTCTTTTTTCACAATTCAGGAGGCCGCAGTCTAAAATCAATCAGCAGGGTTGGAGCCTCCTGGAGCCTCTGAGGGTTGCCTCTCTCCTCACTTCCGGTGGGGCCGGCACTCCTTGGCCTTCCTTCTCTCATAGCTTTATCTGCAGTCTCTGTTCCCTGATTTCACATGGCATTCTCCCTGTTTCTCTGTGTTCACATGGCCTTCTTGTCAGGACATTGGTCACTGGTCTTAGGGACCGCCCTGACCCAGTATAACCTCATCCTAACTTAACTGATTACATCTGCAAAGCTCCTGTTTCAAATAATGTCACGTTCAGAGGTTCCAGGTGGACATGAACGCGAAGGTGCACTATTCGACCCAGTATAATACTATGCAACAGTGAAAATAAAAGAGAAACAGTTATATAAAACAACATGGGTGAATAGTGGCTGCCTTCAGGAGGGAGACAAGGAAAGGGCATGAGAGGGAGTTTCTGGGATGCTGGAATGTTCTATTTCTTGATATGGCTGGTGGTCATAAAGTGTCATTTTTTATTTTGGTGGTACTGGGGGTTGAACCCAGGGGCATTCTACCCCTGAGCTATACCCCCAGCCCTGCTTTTTATTTTTCTATTTTGAGACAGGATCTCACTAAGTTGCTGAGGGCCTCACTAAGTTGCTGAGGCTGTCCCTGAACCTACAATTCTCCTGTCACAGCCTCCCAAGTACCAGGATTGCAGGCATGTACCACCACACACAGCTTAAGAGTGTCTTTTTTTTTTTTTTTGCGGTACCGGGGATTGAACCCAGGGGTGTTCTACCTCCACACTACACCTCCGGCCCTATTTTTTATACTTTATTTTGAAACCGGGTCTCACGAAGTTGCGGAGGCCTCACTAAGTAGCTGAGGCTGGCCGCGAACCCGGATCCTCCGGTCTCTGCCTCCCAAAGTACTGGGATTACAAGCATGCGCCACCATGCCCGGCGTCTTAAGAGTGTCATTTTTGATATTCAAGTTATTTTATTTTCTGCATGCATGCTATTTTTTCCTTCACAATGGAACAAGGGAGTTGTTAGAAAACCTATGGTTCCAGATTCTGCCACCAGCTGCTGGGACTTGGGTAATTTGTCTCTCTGGACCTCAGTTCCTTCATCTATAAAGAGCTTGGACACGATGATTTCCAGGCCCTTTCCTAGTCTTACCATTCTGAGTGTATCACTCATTTGCTTCTGTGAGGAGAGGAAGCCCCCAACATTATGATGACAAAGAAAGAAAACATGGAGCCGGTCGTGGTGGCGCACGCTTGTAATCCCAGTACTTGGGAGGCTGAGACCGGAGGATCCAGGTTCGCAGCCAGCCTCAGCTACTTAGTGAGGCCCTCCGCAACTTAGTGAGACCCTGTTTCAAAATAAAGAAAAAAAAACAGGGCTTGGGGTGTAGCTCGGAGGTAGAATGCCCCTGGGTTCAATCCCCAGTACCGCCAAAAAAATTAATAAAAATAAAAATGCAGATGCCCAGAGAGGACAGGATGGTGGGATACAGGGAAACAAGGGCATCTGAGCAGTAAAGGGTGGTGGGTAGTAAAGGAGATTCTCCCCCCAAAAACCCCAAAACTGTTGAAAAAGGACAGGCAAGGGGCACAACAAATAAGTTTCTTACACTTTAACAAGCTAAAAACTTCCCCTCCCTCCCTTCCTTCCTTCCTTCCTTCCTTCCTTCCTTCCTTCCTTTCTTCCTTCCTGTGTGGTACTGGGGTTTGAACCCAGGGGTACTCTACCACTCAGCTACATCCTCAGTCCCTCCTCTCCCCATTAAAAAAATTTTTTTTGAGACAGGCTCTCACTAAGTTGCCTAGGCTGGGTTTGAACTTGCAATCCTCCTGCCTCTGTCTCCTGAGTAGCTGGGATTACAGGCGTATGCCACTGCACCCAGCTAACATCTTGAAAATTTTCTTACTCAACGTATATTTCCCGTCACTTTTCACGTAACTTAATTCACTGGAGGAAACAGCCTATGAAGTGCCAAGCATGAAACTCAGTGACAACAGCTTTTCCAACTGGTTATAAACATTAATTATTTTAAACGTTAGAATAATCCATTTTTTTGTGGTACTGGGGATGGAACCCAGGGGCATTCTACCTCTGAGCTACACCCCAGCCCTATTTTTATTTATTCTTTATTTTGAAACAGGGTCTCACTAAGTTGGGGAGGGCCTCACTAAGTAGCTAAGGCTAGCCGCGAACACGGATCCTCTGGTCTCAGCCTCCCAAGTACTGGGATTACAAGCGTGCGCCACCACACCTGGCCTTAGAATAATCCATTTTACAGATGAGAAAACTGAATCTCAGAGGGGCCGCTTGCTCATCCAACCAGTGTGGGGGGGGCAGCAGAGCACGATGGCAAAGCATTCAGCCATGATGGGTTCAAGTTCCTGCCGACCATTCACCACCAAGTGACCACAGGAGTTACTCAACCTTCTGCGCTATTTCCTCCTCATCCTCTTAGGGTTGGGGTGAAGATTAGATGGGAAGATGCGTCTGAAGGGATCAATACTCTGTCAACTTTGGCTGTGCTCTTAACCATGTACAGAGACAACAACAGGATGTCCCCTACATACACACACACACACACACACACACACACACACACACACACACACAATCACACAACATCCCAGATAAGCCCAAATGGGATTTGGAGCCTGTCTATTCATGGATCTGACAGTTTGTGACTTCTTGGGTGACTATCCTTGAGTCAATATTCACCAGAGCTTTTTTTATTTAAATTTTATTAGTGCATTGCAATCATACATCTTGAAGGATTTCAAGGTGGTTGACGTATACATGTACTCATCGATCAATTAGCCCTTCCCAATTCCCAACCCCCCTGCCTCCCCCCCTCCCTCCTTCCCGTTTTCAGCATAGTAGTTGACTTTGATATCTTTGTGTAAGTCTATCCTGTGCTCCAGTTTGTTTCCCTCTCCTTCCCTCCCATCTCCCCCAGAGTTAGTTTACCTTCTTCACTCATCTGAGGTTTTTTCTCTTTGTCTGTGGTCCCTCCTGTGCAGGTCATGGCTCCATCATCTCCTGACCTCAGCACTGGGGTACTATGGGGCGGGACCGGGGGCTTGCCTGCCCTGTGTCCCCAGTGCCAGGGGGAGGGATTCTCTGGGAGCAGGGCCAAGAGCTCACCCACCCAGCGTCCCCAGTGCGGGGGTGGGTGTCTCTGGGGGCAGGGCCGAGGGATCACCCGCCCTGCATCCCCAGTGCCAGGGTGAGGGGTTCTACGGGGTCAGGGCCAAGGGCCTGCCCACCCCGCTTCCCCTGAGCCAGGGGCCTCTGGGGACGGGGCCAAGGGCTCACCCACCCCGCGTCCTCAGTGCTGAGGGGAGGGGTTCTCCGGGGACGGGGCCAAGGGCTCACCCACCCCATGTTCACAGCAACGGGGGGAGGGGTTCTCTGGGGGCAGGGCCGAGGGCTCACCCGTTCCATGTCCCCAGCGCTGGGGTTCTCCGGGAGCAAGGGTTCACCTGCCCTGTGTCCCCAGCACTGGGGGGTATCCGGAGGGTGGAGCCAAGGGCTCACACACCCCGTGTCCCCAACGCTGGGGGGAGGGGCTCTCCGGGGGCGGGGCTGAGGACTCATCCACCCCGCGTCCCCAGTGCCGAGGGGATGGGTTCTCTGGGGGCGGGATGGAGGGCTCACCCGCCCTGCATCCCCAGCACCGGGGGGGTCTCTGGAGGCGGGGCTGAGGGCTCGCCCTTCCTGAGTCCCCAGCATTGGGGGGAGGGGATCTCCGGGGGCGGGGCTGAGTTCCTGCCCGCCCCGTGTCCCCAGTGCCAGGGGTCTATGGGGATATGGGGCCAAGGACTCTCCCGCCCTGTGTCCCTGGCACTGGGGGGGTCTCCAGAGGAGGGGCCAGGGCTCACCCACCCCACGTCCCCAGCACTGGGGGGAGGGGTTCTCTGGGGCGGGGCCAAGGGCTTGCCTGCCCTGCATTCCAAGCGCCGGAGGAGGGATTCTCTGGGGGCGGGGCCGAGGGTTCGTCCACCACACATCCCCAGCGCCAGGGGGTCTCCAGGGGCAGGGCCAAGGGCTCACCTGCCCTGCGTTCCTAGCGCTGGGGGGAAGGGGTTCTCCGAGGGCAGGGCTGAGAGCTCACCTGCCCCTTGTCCCCAGCATGGGGGTCTCCGGGGGCGGGGCCAAAGGTTTGCCCGCCCCACATCCCCAGTGCAGGGGGCGGTCTCGGGGGTGGTGCTGGGGGCTGACCTGTCCTGTGCTCTCAATGCTGGACTGCTGGGGAGGGGGCCATGTCTTATCTACCTACGTCCTCAGTTCTGGAGTGTTCCAGGACAGTGTTGGGCTGCTCATAGGGGGCCGTGGCTTGCCGGCTCATGTTCTCAGAGTTGGGTTACTCCTGTGTATGGCCACCTCTTCTTTGTCTCTCCTCATTGCACTTGTTGCAGGAGCAGAGGCTCACAGCTCACCCCTTGAAACCATCGTCGTTGTAGGTGCGGGTTTGGATTGACTTGGGCTTCATCATGTTCCGGAGTGGATTGATTTCAATGGTGGTCTATAGTCACTGGTTTCACAAGGATCTGCTGTCTCTTTGCTGTTGGTCTCCGGGAGTTGTGGGGTAGGCGTGGCCCCGTATTCTCGTTGCTGAGCTGCTGAGCTGCTCCAGGAGCCATGCCATATTCACCCAGGTCCTCAGTGCTGTGGTGTTCTGCGCCAGTGCTAGGCTACTCCAGGGGGTGCTCCTGTGCCTGGATGCCTCATCTATGTCTCTCCGTGTCACTTTCTTTGTGGGGGCTGAGGTTCGCGTCCCACCCTTTACAGTCACCGCTGTTGTAGGTGTGGATTTAGTTCAACTTGGGCTTCATCATGGTCTGATGTCGACTGCTTTAGATGGTGGGCTATAATCACTAGTTTCACAAGAATCAGCTGTTTCTTTGCTGGAGGATTCCGGGAGCCACAGTATTGGCGTGGCTCAGCCAAGATGGTGCCTTTGTCTCTGCTCTCTGCTTACCAGGAGAAATGCTTTGAGCTCCCTACCTCCCTCCGCTCCTTCCACTGACTCACAATACGCTGCACTTTGGCTCTCATTATTTTGTTGAGTTTGGCTGCCCAGTTTTATTTTTTTTTTGCAATACTGGGGAATGAACCCAGGGGCATTCTACCTCTGAGCTACACCCCCAGCCCTATTTTTTATTCTTTATATTGAAACGGGGTCTCACTAAGTTGCGGAGGGCCTCACTAAGTAGCTGAGGCTGGCTGCAAACCCAGATCCTCTGGTCTTAGCCTCCCAAGTACTGGGATTACAAGTGTGCGCCACCATGCCCAGCCCTGCTTTTCTTGTCAAGAAGCAGTCTTCCTGCCGGCCGAGTTCTGACTCTCGGAGTGCCGGCGACACGCTGTGACTCGCTTTCCCACCATCTTGGTTCTTGGCTCTGGCGAGCTCCTGCTCCTTCTGTGCCAACTGGACCCTGAGCTCTGTGGCTGAGAGCACCTCGGTGGCCTTGCCGTCCTGTGACTCCTCCAGTTCCGTGGCTAACATCTCCTTTATCTGCTTCCTGGAGCTGGGACACCTCTTCCCACAGGAGCACCTGCTGGCCGCAGTTGCCATTGTGGAGCTGAGGGTGTCCCAGCACGGGGCTGCTGCATCTGTGCACAGCTCTCAGACTGCAGGCTGGTGGTCGCTTGAGCCCCGCCCAAATATGTTTTTTAAAAATGGTTGAAAAAACCTCTGGGTGTCAGGGTGAGGGCAGGAGAGGGTGCTGGGCAGCGGTAAGCTGTTTCCATGCTGGGCTCAATGGCAGCCAGTGTCCGGAGCTCTGTGGCCGTGGCCACAGTTGCGCCTTCCTCCTCGTCCTCTTTGCGGGCTCCGAGCCGGGACGCAGCTACCGCCCCAGTCCCGCGGCCCTCCTCCCCTCCCTACTTTTCTTGTTAAGAAGCAGTCTTCCTGCCGGCCGAGTTCTGAGTTTGGAGTGCCGGCAACACGCTTCCTCCCTTTATCTCACTCACCTGTGTTCTGTGGATCTGGTTCAACTTGGATTTCATCATATTCTGATGTCGACTGCTTTCGATGGTGGACTATAATCGCTGGTTTCACAAGAATCAGCTGTTTCTTTGCTGGAGGATTCTGGGGGCCGCAGTGCTGGCGTGGCTCGGCCAAGATGGTGCCTTTGTCTCTGCTCTCTGCTTACCAGGTGAAATGCTTTGGTCTCCCTACCGCCCTCCACTCTTTCCACTGCCTCGCATTCCGCTGCATTTTGTCTCCCATTGTTTTGTTGAGTTTTGGCTGCCCTTGTTTTCTTGTCAAGGAGCAGTCTTCCTGCCCGCTGAGCTCTGACTCTCGGAGCTTGGACGAGACACTGCCCCTCGCTATCCCACCATCGTGATTCCTCCACACCAGAGCTTTTGTTCTTTGGCTACAGGAGGAGGAGAGATGAGTTTCTTCATAAAGAGTTGGGAGAGGGACTTGGAGATGGGCTGGAGAGAGGCTGGGGTGATCTGAGTTGAGAGCCTGGACCAGAGTCAGCCCTGTGTGCCCTCTATCCATTCCCCTGTAGGAGAAAGGCATAGTCAAGAGCATCTTGCTCCCTCTCCTCTTTCTTCTCTCCTGGCCCAGTACCCCTGAAACAGCAGGAATGGTGTCCAGAGCCAAGACGCTCACTTCCATGTGACTGACTGACCTTCGCAGCCGCCAGCTCCACCCTGGTGTGAAAGGAAAGGCTAGTTGGCACCTTCGATAGCTCGTTCTTCAGTGACAAAACAATCACCCCATTGATCAAGAGGAGGTTAAGTTTTCTGCCAAGCACTTGGAATGCTTCAAGGCACATTCTGGTCAATCCTGACTAGATTTCGGGCCAATGAGCCTGGTTTGGTTCTCCCCTCCCTGTTTATTTGGTTCTATAAATGTGAAGGGGATCCACTCCAAATCTGGCTATCCACATCTGGATGGATTATCAGACTGGGTCAGCTAAAGGAATCCACTTAAAGAGTTTCCTTCATGGCTGGAAAGAATCTGAACCAAAAATTGAGGTCTAGCCCCTGATGGAGTCTTTAGGGACAGAAGACTGGGCTCATGGGGCTGACCAGCCCCAGGGTAGCCTCCCTGGCAGGGGGGTGTTTTCTGCCCTCCTTGGTGTGAGGTTCTGGGGTTAGTTCTGTGTCACTTTAGACCTTGGTGAAACAACGTGCAAAGGGAAGATTAATGGAAAAACCCTCCTCCCAACTGCCAGGAAAGTATTTTTCCCTTTTAAGTATGAAAATAAAGAGGAGTGTCAGCTGAGGTGTCTAAAAAGGAGAGAGGTTCATGTTCCCTGTGTTAGCTCAGATCCCTACACTGCCCTTTGTCCTGGGCAGGACTTAAGTTTTTCCTCCAAAGGACTTTTATTTGATGACCTAAAATAGATCAGATCTATCAGCAACTGACCTCCGTTCAGCACGCATTCTGTGCGGGCCCTGGGCCATCTGATCTGCAGGACCGCCCTGCCATGAAGATTCAACTAACCGCACTTTACAGATAAGGAACTCGAGGCCCAGGGCACACAGCAGCTAACAGATGGAGCCAGCATTTAGATACAGACCTATTTGCTGTGGGTTCTTTCTGCCATGCTGCATGATGCCATTCCAGTCTGCCACCGTGCTCAGCATGCGTGAGAGAATGGAATGAGGAAAGAGGCCACAATCAAAAGCTTCCTTGGGCTCCAATGCATTGCTTCCACGTTACCACCCTTACTTCCCATCACGCCTTCTCCTCACGGTGCCTCGGTTTCCTCATTGGCAGAACTGACATGAAAATGCTGGCTCTTGCCTGTGACCTTGGTTGGTTGATCCTGAGGGACAAAGAGAGCTTATAAGCTCAGATAGTGAGGCCACTTAGCCGTGCGACTTCATGAATGATATCTGACATCTTCAAACCTACACAAAGGCGAGAGTAGTCCCTTCACCTTGGCATTTTTATAAAGATTAAATGAGGTGTATTTACTGAAGTCCCTGGTAATAGAGGTACTTATTAACTATTTTGGTTTATTTTAAAGATTTTAATTCAAAGGGTGGGGGGTAGGGATCCCGTGTATAGACATTTTGCTTAGCTGTGCATTTATCTAGAAATTGGTCCATGACATTTATTTGATTCTCAAAAAGGGTTCATGACCCTAAAACATTTTAGAACCACTGCAGTTGAATTTGATTTTTGACCCGTGGTTAAAAACCACTGAACTAAGAATACATTAAGTGGCCACATGTTCCTGGAATCATGCTGGGGGCTATCCAAACAAACAGAACATGGTGAATCGGCCTTTTAGAAGTTCCGAATTTAAATATGGGCAAACTTGTAAGTAGATGCCCTGACAGAATGATGCCATGTGAAGGGAGATAATACAATGGCTGAGTTGGGTACATCTATGGATACTTATCAGAAAGGCTGCACGGGGTGGGCGCAGAAAAATTGTTGAAGATTCACTAACAGTGTTAAAGCAATAGATATTCACTTTTATTTCTCTCTCAACTTTTCTCTCAAGGGAATGTCTAATAGCCAACTATTATTGGGCACTTACTGTATACCAGGTGGCAGGTTGTTTGCTGTAAATACTTGATCCCATTTAGTTCTCATGATCACACTGTTGGTATCATCTCTATTTTACTCATAAGGAAGCTGTGATTCAGAGACGTTGGGTATCATGACTAAGTTTACATTAAAGCTAGTAAATGGCGATTTTCAAAATTACGAGTTGTCCTGGGATGGATCTTTGAAAGTACCCTTAGTCCTTTGGCACCTTCTTCATCCCAGAGAAGTGAGAGTAACAGTTATGATGCTTTTGGCTAAAAGTAACAGTGATCCCCAGCCTGAACTGTATCTTAATAATAGGGAATATTATTTTATCCTATCAGAGAGATCAGAGGTGCAGTGGATTTCAGGCAGGACTCAGAAAGGGCTCTGCTCCATTTCTCGGTGATTCTCTTGGTCTTGTCCACCTCCCTATGCTGGTGTTAACCCCAAGGGTGGGCGGAGGTCTCGGACAGTTACATCCAGAGTTACATCCAGAGTTACATCCAGAGTTAGTAATATCTAGAGAAACAGTTGGGGATGGTTCCTTCTTGGGTCTTTTTTTAGGAATAAGGAGATAGTTTCCAGAGTTCCAGGAAAATGCCCCTCATATCGCAAAGGCAAGGACGTGGATATATACCCATCTCTGAACTGCTAAGGGGCATGTCCTATGGTTTGAATGTGTCTTTCCTGAAAGCATGTGGTGGAAATTTAATCAGTGCCACTGTGTTGGGAGGTAGAGCTTAAAGAGCGGTGATTAGCCCTGAGGGTGGAGTGAATGGATAAATGTTATCACCAGAGTAGGTTCATGATAGTGGGAGTGAGTTAATTATAAAAGGAGGAATTCCACCATGCGATGCCTTCCACCATGTTATGATGCAGAATAAAGCCCTCACCTGATCGCTGGCCCCTTGATCTTGAACTCCCCAGTGTCCAAAATGATGAGAAATAAATTTTTGTTCATTATAAAGTACCCAGTATGTGGTATTCTGTTGTAGCAGCATAAAATGGACTAAGAGGCATGGAATTGCCATGCTGGGCTTACTAGCCATGGAGGGGCGGAATGGATGCCAAGGAGTCAATCCTAAAAAGAAGGAGGTTTGAAACAAGAAATTTGGGAGGGGGATCTGAGCTGGCTCTTGGGCTTTAAAAAAACATTTTCTTTATTTGTATGACAATTATAGTAGCATCTACTTCACAGGCTGCCCTAAAGTTTGGATGAGGTGGAGCCAGGTGTGGTGGCACATACCTGTAATCCCAGTACTTGAGAGTCTGAGATAGGAGGATCACAGATTCAAGGTCAGTGTCAGGAACTTAGTAAGACCCTCAGCACTTTAAAGAGACCCTGTCTCAAAATAAAAAATAAAAAGGACTTGGGGTGTAGCTCAGAGGTAGAATGTCCCCAGGTTCAATCCCTAGTACAAAAAAAAAGAAAAATAAATAAATAAATAAGGAGTAGCTGGTATTTATCTAGATTATATTTGTTGTTCTTTTGGCAAAGCACCCAGATGTTACCTCAAGGGACCTTGGTAGTTTGGTAGAATGGCTGAAGGAGATGCCCTGTCTTCTCCCTGCGCTAAGGTGGACTTGTGACCCAGGATAAGCCAGTTAGATCCTATTTAGGGAAATTCAAGTCTTCAATAAAGAAAGAGAAGCCGGGCGTGGTGGCGCACGCTTATAATCCCAGTACTTGGGAGGCTGAGACCGGAGGATTGCAGGTTCGTGGCTAGTTTCAGCTATTTAGTGAGGCCCTGTTTCAAAATAAAGAATAAAACATAGGGCTGGGGGTGTAGCTCAGAGGTAGAATGGTAGAATGCCCCTGGGTTCCATCCCCAGTACCACAAAAAAAAAAGGAAAAAAAAAAAGAAAGAAAAAGAGAAAACCCAAATAAACCATGAAAATGGCTGGATCTGTTTTATCCTGAGGGAAGCTGCCTGAAGAGACCATCTCTCAGTTTCTTCTCTGGATACTCCCAGGGCTGTCCTCTCTCAGTTCAGTGGGCTTCCCACTGTCCTTTTGTCTTAGATTAGATTCTCTAGAAAGAGCCTGGGTTAGGGATTCTTGGCATATGATACTTTTTTTTTTTGTATTGGGGATTGTACCCAGGGGCATTCTATCTCTGAGCTACACCCCCAACCCTATTTTATTTTGAAATAGGCTCTCACTGAATTACTGAGTGCATTGCTAAGTTGCTGAAGTTGCCCTTGAACCTGTGATCCCCCTGTCTCAGCCTCCCAAGTACTGTGATTATAGGTGCATACCACCATCCCTGGCTGGCATATGGCTTATTGATGCCCTCAGGAGGAATTTTTTGTGTGTGTGTGTGTGGTACTGGGGATTGAACCCAGGGGCATTCTACCTCCGAGCTACACTCCAGCCCTATTTTTATTCTTTATTTTGAAACAGGGTCTCACTAAGTTGCGGAGGGTCTCACAAGTTGCTGAGGCTGGCCTTGAACCTGCGATCCTCTTGTCTCAGCCTCCCAAGTACTGGGATTACAAGCGTGCACCACCATGCCCAGCTTAGGAGGATGTTAAGAAAGCCAGGGGAGCAGGGCAGGGCAGGGCAGGGCAGGGGAGGAGCTGAGCAAGGACTGTATCTCAACTGGAGTCGGGCCTCAGCTTAGGAGGCTGTGGAACATGAATGCGACACCCCTGAGAACCCGTGAGAGGGGACTATTCATCTATTGCTGGTCCAGCCAAGGGACACTCACGACCACTTTCCTGCTGTTTCCATGATGGCAGCAACAGCAGAGGACACAGGAGTGTGAGATCTAGGGGCAGCAGGGACGGGGGAGGATGGAGTCTTTCTTAAGGAGGTAATGAATTTGGCCTGCCATGCAGGGGCAAGGTCAGGGGTCCTTTTAACAGTAAGTGATAAGCCCCAGACAAAACCAAGAGCTGGGGAAGGAGCTAGGAATTGGAAACGTGGGAGCACAGTCTGGCGTCCTGGCCACCTCTCCCCTGGGCCATCTATGGTGATCATACCCCAGGCGTCGAGGTCCAGGATAGGAGTATAGCTACCAAATTTTAATCCATTAAAGCTAATGAGAACTGTGGTATTGAGACCCAGTGCGGTTCCTTCCTTAATGAACCCAGCCAGCCTCGCCTTACCTAAGTATCTAATGGCATATCCTGGGCTCTTGCAGTTTTCAGATGCTCAAACTCCTAACTTTACTATTGGAGAACTTGAACAAGTTTGGTAGCTTCTCTTTATCTCAGTCTCTCACCTGTAACATGGGATGAATAACAGGATCTACCATGTATAATCATCGGCGAGATGAAATACATAGAAGATGCTTAACACAGCATGATCTATCTCTTTCTATATCAACTCCAAACTCAAATGGGGGACAGTTGAGTTTGACAGTCTCCAAGCCAGATTGTCAAGAGCAGGAAGCTAGAGACATGAGACACTTCTCCCAGGATGGAACATCCTGGGGGCCCCGGAAACAGCCAGGATCATGGGCAAGCTTGATCCCTGGTGGCCTCCTCAGCAGAAGTCTGAGGCCATACCACTGGCATCACACAGGAACCGCCATTTTGAATCCAGGGATGAAATTAATATGCGTGCAGGGAAGGGGAAAAAATGTTAGTGTCTTTCCCTTTCTCAGCGCTGTCACATTCAGAGAGTTCTTCTCTCCAGCAGCAGCAGCAGCAGCAGCAGCAGCAGCAGCAGCAGCAGCAGCAGCAGCAGCAAACTCTTCATCCATACAAGAAAATGGGGTGGTTTTCTTGAGAGACTTTTTCAGAGAGAAAAATCTCCTTAGAGGAGAAATGATAAGACTGTAGATGTGGAAGTATCTGAAGCAGAAAGGCCTTGGGCAGTAGAGGATCCAGGTTTCCACACAGCATCCCTGGGGCTGCTGAGACCAACAGAGAGAGTATGAATGTTCTGTCAAAGGGGGTTTGTCTAAGCAGCTACAGAGAGGAAGGCACTAACACCACTAATGGAAAGTGCGAAAAGGGGGTGCCCAGTGATGCTTTAAGATGACTCTCTTATTGGCTACAGTTGACAAGATTGCTCCCAGCCTCGGAGGGCAGAGTCCCAGGACTTCAGAAATGCACAAGCTTGATTTTCCTCAGGGCTGGACACTGACCTACTTCTTATGGTTCATTCTCCTCCTGAGATATTTGCCTGATCTTGAGCTGACATCTCCCTTTCCAGAGCCCTCCAGGTAATGGTGCATAGGGCACAAATGCTCACTGAATAAAGAGCATCTTCACTCTGCACATCTTTATTCCCAGTTATTATAAGGAATTGGTGTTTGGCTTTTACATCCTCTCTGGTCCCACCCCATCTTCTCAAAGGAAGAGCCCATAACTAGGGTATGCAAAGCCCTGCCATACCTTCAGGTATGCAAAGCCCTGCTTTGTGCCAGTTATCTCTGGCATGATTAACAGTGTCCCCTCCTCCTCTCACTCTCACAGGTGTCCTCGGTGATCACCTGTCTTAGTTTGGGTTGCCTCTGAAGGAGACAGAGACAAGGGTTCAAGTACAAGTAGTTTATTTGAGGAGTGCAGCGAACACACTGCTAGGAGACTGCAGAAGACAAGGAAAGAAACACAGCTGATAAGGAGTGCTGCCATTCAGCCAGCCACCACAGTGGACAGCTGGCACTCCATCTATGGGGAGGCTCTGGGAAATGGCACAAAATGCCTGCCTCCCAACTGCCCTGCTCTAGGGGCAGGAAAAGATAGCTGGGGTGTTTATACGCCAAGTCATAAATCAAAGAGATGCTCCTGAAGGGTATTAATTCCCTACCACTCTGGCTTACCACATGGGTAGAGTGGCCTTTTATGTTTCTGGGGGGAAAATCCCTCAGGTACAGAGAAGCAGATTCCACACTGGAAAGTCAGCAGGAGCCCACTGGGAAGTCCAAGGAATGCGGCGGGCACCGACCTATAACTATGCGTCTCCATCATTCCGCAGGCATTCTGCTGTCTCCACCTTCACCAGTAACTTCCTGTTCCTCAAATTCCGTAGACTTTCTCTTCAAGTTTCCCAGTGACTTCCGTCCTAGTCTACTTTCTGTTGCTATAATAGAATACCAGTAACTAGATACTTTATAAAGAAAAGTGGTTTATTTTGGCTCATAGATCTAGAGGCCAGTCCTCTGAGAGTGAAAAATCACTCATGCAAGAAAGGCATTAATCCATTCATGAGGGCTCCTCCCTCATCACCCAAACACCTCTCACTAGGCCCCACCTCTCAATAGTGCCCCGGGGCAATCAAATTTCAATATGTTTCAGAGGGGACAGACCATAGCAGCTTCCCTAGCCTTTTAATTTCTGCCCAAACCTCTCCCTCTTTAAGCTCTTTGCTTACCTGGCTTTCATGATCCTGTTTTTTCTGAATTCTTTGATGCTCCTAATTGTCTTTGACTAATTGTGAACTTTTTTTTTTTTCAGAAGCTGTCTTCATTTCCTTGATGACTTTCTATACCCATGACTTCATCAGTTATCTCCATGTAGATGGCTCCCAATTTAATAGTATTCTCTTAAATTCATGAACTCATTTAATCCACACAAAGCCCTTCCTCACTGGAGTCTTTTTCACTCTGAGTCTGTTGCTCTTCCCACTACAATTGCACCAGTCATGGTTTCTCTCTGGGTTCCCACTTCCACATCATGGTCGCCTTCTCAGTGTCTCTATTGATGTAGTCTGCTGTAGTCTCAAATTCAACATGCTCAAAGCTTGGTTTGAGGATGAGGTATGCCAATGCTCAGCTCTAGAAATGTCAGTTTCTTTACTGTCATTCCCCACCCCAAGAAGTCTGAAACCTCCCCCTTCCCCTTTAGGCTTGTTTAGTACTTCTGCCTGGGCAACTTCTCTCTCCTCTCTACCTATTCCCAAGGTCAAGACTACATTAACAAGTGACCTGAGCCCCACTTGACCACTGTTGGACATATGATTGGCTCAGTTTGCTGAGCGTCCAGGATGACCAGGACCATGATCTCCAATGTCACCAGCACTCTCTTGCTCTTTCTCTTATCTCGGCTGCCTTTTCTCAGCCCAGTCCGCTCTTAGAGCAGGACCCACAACCATCTGCAGGTTTTCCTCACCTCGCTTACAAGTAGAACAGTTCCTTTCTTTTACTTGCAGTTTATTTTTTTTAAGAATTTTAAGTGTCTAGAATTGGATCCTATGCCCATTCCAGTGGCTGAGGTGCAGGATGCTAACATTGGTAGCCTCATCTAGAAAATGATGCAAATGCTTACAATGGGAAAGGGACAATTTCCAGAAGATTAAGTGAGGTGTGCTGAGCAGATGTCATAATGTGGATGTCATAATTTTACCTTTTTCTGAAACCCCCAAATACACCATACATCTTTTCCTGGTAGTTTAGCCCTGTATCTGCTTTTTTTTTTTTTTTTTTTTTTTTTTTTTT
>PVJS01007213.1:0-56926 GCA_004027185.1 Glis glis | reverse complement strand
GGAGCACAAGACATGAAATGCAGAACTTGAACTTCTTCCTCACTAGAAAACAAGTAAAAAAAAATCTCTTTGGGCCAACCTGGTTCAGAACACATGGTCTTCAGACATCATAAGCAATGTCTTTCTGAAGTAATGTACCACGGTTTGCATCCACTGAAGCTCTGGGGCTGCACCCGTGCAGGGCAGAGCCACAGCAAGCACCATGACTCACACACCAGCATCCCTCCACTTCGGCACTTACGATGCTGAAGGTCTCCTGGTCCAGATCATCATCCTCATCCTCTCCGATGGGCACAGGTTCGCTTCCTGCTGTAATATGGACAGGACCCTGAGATCGCTTTGATTTACTTGAAGATTTGGCATCACCACCTTTAGGCTTTTAAAAAAGAGTGACAAGGAGTCGTCATTTACACAGTCCTGCCTTGCAACGTGGACTTCTCACCTGTGCTGCATTAGTACAACTTAATCATACATTATTCCCATTGCTGTCTCTACAGCCAACTAATTATAACTTTAATTTCATCAATGCTATTTCAGGGCTTCCATTCTCTCATCCAGAAAATGCAAAAAAAATGTAATCAAAAGGTTAAAATGGGAAACTGACAAAGCTCTTCTGGAGTATCATGTAGCAAGTTTTTATCAACAGCTTACCCTTTCTTTGTAAGCTGTTATTAACTAAATTATTGTAAATGACTGGAATTTACATTTATCAACATGGCTAAATCTCGGAATTACAGAGAATGAAAGGTTGCAGAAGCACATGTATAATAGATTGATGTCAAAACACTTAAAAATGTAAAGTGTACAGTATGTTTTATTTACGGTTATATAATATGGATATAACATGTAGTGCAAGCATAAAAGCATGGAGAGGAAGGTGTCACACCAATGTCAGAGTCGTGGTTATGAGGAGAAAACAGGAAGAAGGGAAATGCACTCAGGAGAAGTAATGGGGAGAGCTTCCATAGTTGATACGTCCATGAAACAAGAAATACGTTAACCCAAAAAGCCACTTGAAGTCAACGTAAGAAAAATGTGAGCAGTTGTAATATCAGAGCAATACATAATGGATGTTTGCTAAACTGTTCTTGTGCTTTTATTATTGAAATATTTCACTTTAAAAAAAAAGAATGTCTTTCTGTGGAAGGATAAATGCAAACATATCGGTCACAGGGTGATTTACAACATTAAAAACTGGACAGCAGTTTCAAAATGGGAGATTTGAATTGCATCCAATATGTTACAACTAAACAGAATCCTTCCCATCTATTAAAAATGATGTTTAACTCTTATTTATTCACTTGGAAAATTGTTTACTACTAAGTTGTTTACCGCTAAGTAGGGAGAAAAGGCTAGTCACTGGTTTGATCTGACTTTTCTATTTGTACTTATATGCCCAAGAGAAAAATTTCAAAGGTACTCATCAAGAAATCAAGAGTTACCATTGGATGGTAGAATTACAGCAGTTACTTGTTTGTATGTTTTAGCAATGACTGAGGCCTAATTACAAAATATTTTTTCAGAAGCCAGCAAGCACACGTGTAGCACTGTACCAATTTTGTGGTTTGGGATGAACAACATACTTCCAACATGAAGATTATATAAAAGCAAGGCTTTTCATTTATGTCTGCTCCAATAACTCTTGAAAGTATTTGTTCAAATATTCAAATTCATTTGTGGATTTACTGTCCTCTAACATGCATCTAAGTATTTCAAGTAGTTTCCTATAAATGCAGATTCTCTTCACTTGTCCTACCTCAAACACTCCCCTCCCTGAAATATGTAATAAAAGATCAAGTGAAGACCTTCTATATTAAAGAACACCCCAAACCTGGATAGCCCCGTCTCCCACTACATGGAGCAGGGCAAGGGTCCCTCCAACAGCCCCCTCCCTTCTTGTATATGCTTGTAAAGGACAATTACTCCAGGGCCCTCAAATGCCATTCTATTTCTAAATCCACATGGAATTTCAAAGGCTGCAGGCATGTCCATAAGCAGAATGGCATCAATACCTTCTCTTTCTTCTCTTTTGACTTCTTTTCTTTGTCTCCTTCTTTGTCTTTCCTAGAACTCATTTGCTTCTCCTTGTTCTCCTTGTTCTCTTTCTTCTTCTGTTTTTTTTTCATTGGGCTTTTTTCTAAGCTGTCATCCTAGGAAACAAATAGGGATATGAAGTTCTGCCATAAACTTTATATGTATACTTGTTCACTTCCTGGAGAAAGCACCATTGCTAGTCGCTCGCCACTGTGTCTATACTTAGAAGCTTGCTTTCAATCACAGAGCCTTTAAGTACCCACTTGCACAATTCCTAACTCTCTAGTAATAATCAGTTAAGCCTATACAGGCGGATGCTCTTTACTTATATCCTCTCATTTAATTCATTTCATTCTCGTCGCAACTCTTTAAGAGAGGCATTATCAGATGACGGGTATAGCTCAGCGGTGGAGTATTTGCCCGGCAAATGTGAGCCCCTTATGTCCTGGCAGCAGAGGAAAAAATAAAAGCCATTATCATTCTCATTTCACAGAAAGAAAAACTGAGGACAGAAGAGACTGAATACCTGTCCATAGTCAACTAGTAACCGATGAAATTGCTAGTATCTAAATTAATGTATGCAAACTCAAATCCATGCTAGTTCCTGAACTCACTACGGACCCTCTTGGAGCTAATATCAAAATGATACCCTCTAAGAGCAAAGTCTAAAATCCCATAAAATTGTCACTCACTGAAACCACACACTGAATAATCCCAGTTTACTTTTACTTCACTCAGACCAGAGGTTACAAACTGGCAGGCCTTGGGCCATTGAACCCACATGGGAGTTTTGTTTGGACCTATAATTAACTAAATTGTGTAGTAGCTGCCCCCTTTACATTAGGCACGGGCTCTCTGGTTAACCACAGTCCTCACCACTCCCTCTCACTCCCCAAAATGAGGCCAAGTTGCCATTTATCATTTAAACATTCACGGCTCCATTCATTTAGTTCCAGAATATATGGATTTGCAACTGCCGACTCCAATGAATACATTCCTCTTCAAAAGATTAAGCAAAGACACACATATCTTATTTCCATTCTATCTATCTACACGTAAATCAAGTACATCAATGATTTTACACCAGTTGGCACAATCCATAGAGCTAAGAGTAGTTAGTAAGCGCGATCCTCAGAGAGAAGCCAGCCTCCCACCTTCACTTCCCCCTCCTCGGCCGGGTTGTCCGAGTGCCGGGGGGATGAGAGCTCCAGCCCGTGCTCGTCCTTCAGCCGAGGCGCCTTGTTCTCCTTCTTAACTCGAGGCTTCTGCTTCTTTAATTTGGCCTGGAAAGAAAATGAGGATAAAACTACAAATCAAGCCACTCAAAAGCATGACAAGTGACACTTGACCCTTTGAAGCAGTAGCAGCCATATAATTTAAACAAGAAAATTCAAGGAAACCAAGAGTGCAACCAATTTTACCTAAAAACAACAGCAAAACAAACAAAAATCCCTGTGGGTCCTATACATAGTCCATACCACATAAAAACGTCTATATTCCTTGAACCTATTGATTCCATGTTTTTGGGAATTCATACTAAAGATAAAAGTGGAGGAAATACCTTATGTACAAAGAGACTATTAAAAATAACCTATTAAAGATGATAATATTAACATTGAAAACCCTGGAAACACTTGATTATCTAAGAATAAGGAAAAGGTTAAAATATTATTTATCCACTCAATCAAATATAATACAGTAATCTAAAGTATGTCTCTCTGGAACCTAACACATGATTCATGATATATTCACCATATTATTTGGAAAACAACATACTATGTACTTATACTATTACATGAAAAAGAACAAGGTATGATTTTCCCCCTAAATTTTGTTTTATTTATAACACAAGGAAACTAACACAAATGACGTAGCTATAAGAGCACTTAAGGACAAGCAGAGGCTGCGAGTACAGGACGTAACTTACAGTATCCCCTATTTGGGACTCCCCATCTTTCAAGGCCTGAACTTAAATAAGTTGGGGAAATAAAAGTAGATAAAGTTCAGATTAATTCATTAGCCATTTAGTTGGTATTTTCCATTGAGCAAATAAGGTAATGATAACTGAAGTTCAGTTCCTGAAATTAACTTTGGAATCTAATTGTCTATTTCACTCCTGGGATCCATTATTAAAAGAACCCAGTTAGAGCCAACAATGGACATACCCTCGTATTCAATACAGTGATTGGAACCATGTTCCAAAACTGAGGAAGCAGGAAAAGGAGATAGTAACAGTACATCTGGACTAGTGGCACTGGGGAGAGACGAGGATTAATTTGAGGCAGTATTTGAGGAGAATGGAACTGGTCGATTATTAAATGCACGTTTCTACTCTTACCAACCAAACTTTCATCATGACCGTGAGAAGCTCATGTTCTATGCAGTCCTCCCTTCCTACCTAGCCACGCGGGCTGCAGTCCTCTCTTCCTACCTAGCCACGCGGGCTGCAGTCCTCTCTTCCTACCTAGCCATGCAGGGCATGCAGTCCTCCCTTCCTACCTAGCCACATGGGGCTGCAGTCCTCTCTTCCTACCTAGCCACAAGGGCTGCAGCCTCGGCCCCCCAAGAACACCCAGCCGGCAGTGCACTCACCTCTTCCCCGCCTGTCATGGCCCCCTTCTTCTCCAGACCCTTCCTGAGCAGCTTCAGCAAGTAGTCCGCTCGGGTCTGCAGCTGCTTCCCCTGAGGCTTTTTATCTGTCTCCACAGGCAAAATCTTCAACAGGAAAGGAAGAGAAGCACCCGCCACCACCCATATCCCGGTTAGTGGATCAGGATAAACAGAGACAACAAGAACTCAGCACAGTCCTTTCCCTCCCCAACCACCCAAAACACAGATAAAGCCTCAGGTCCTATCTCATGTCCATGGCTCCCAGTCACTGAACATCCCTCATGAGCCGTTCTCATTTTACAAAATGGGATGGAGAAATCCAGCTCTCCCACTGGCTCCTACCTGTGCTGTTAACAGGGTAGAACAACTCAGGTAGGAGGGGCTTGTGGCTTCATCTGCTAGAGCATCCCAGCCGTCGTGGATTTCCTCCTTCCAGGAGCAGGGAATCCCTGGAGCTAGGTTAAAGCTTTGTTTTAGATTGAAAATGCTTCTTAGAGCATTGCCGGAGAGCAGTGAGCTATGCCAGGACATGATCTGTTCCCTGCTACCACAGTTGGACCTCTTAGGCCAGACTGGATTTTGTCTCCGTGCTTAAGATAGGGTGCTGTCACCCTCCTAAAACCCAGATGGGATGAGCACTGTCTGAGGTGCCAGGAAAAGCCCTGCTAGGAGCATAACATGGAGCAAATTCTACTGAAATTTGAGTCAGTCAGCTATCCTTGACTACAGCTCTCACCCTGGCCTTGTTACTTGCAACAGATAGGGTGGGAGGCTTGATTTTGTGGGAGAAGTACTGTCAAAGCTTAATTCCACTACAAAAAATACCAAGGTGACACTCATTTGTGTGTAGAACTGAAATATGATTGTTTTGAATATGCTTTTAAATAAAAGGGCCAACAACGAAGGCCCAAAAAATGCCTTTATTATTAATAAACTTACCCTGGTATTAGTTGTAATGAGATTTGACCTATAATAAATATCAGAATTTTAAGATTTCTCCTATAATTTTCCCAAAATTTCACCTAGCTATTATTTTCCCTTTAACATTATCTATGAAAGAGTGCCACAATCCACCAGAGATTGTAACATTTCCAAGGATAAAACAAATCCCAGGAATTTCCTATTGTATTATTATCCAATTTGATCCCCCCTTCTCAAAAATAGATAAAAATAAGTAATATTTAAGAGCATTATACAAGAAGTCTAGAAACCTCTAGCGCCGTAGTTCCTTACTTTGTCGGTCAGCTTCAGCTCTGGGTCGGTCTTAATTAACTCCCAGTTCCCATAGCCGTGTTCGTAAATTCCCAGCAGCAAACGAGAGTCATCTTCCACTCCCCACTCGACGTCGAAGTGTGCAGCTTTCACCCGGCAGGAGAGGCAGTATCTACGAGGGGTTTAAGCCCAAGAGGACATTACAGGAGAGGCCTGATATGGTCAAGAAGAGATGGCGAAGAACGCTACACAACTATACCTAACTGTAATCTCAACCCATGCTCAGCCACCCACACCTGCATCACAAAACACACTCACTTTTTTTTTTCTTCAGGGTCCACAGGGATAGACTTATGCAGCATCTCAAACTCTTCTTCATGTTGGATAATAGATTTCACATTAACCTGAACTCCAGATATCTTGATGGTTGGGCCTCTCCTTTTCCCTGGTCCTTTCCCTAAAGAATATGAATCTCCCATTACTTAAGTGAAAATGTGTTGAAGTCTCATAGAAAGCACTTCTCACCAAACTCTGAACTCTTAGCCCCTTCTCAATACTCTCTGGCTTATTGTTTTAGTATACAGTCTAGAATTAATAAATTATTTTTTTTTTTTGCGGTACCAGGGATTGAACCCAGGGGCGTTCTACCTCTGCCCTATTTTTTATACTTTATTTTGAAACCGGGTCTCATGAAGTTGCGGAGGGCCTCACTAAGTAGAGAGAGGGAGACAGGGAGGGAGGGAGGGAGAGAGAGAGAGAGAGAGAGAGAGAGAGAGAGAGCTGAGGCTGGCCGCGAACCCGGATCCTCCAGTCTCCGCCTCCCAAAGTACTGGGATTACAAGCGTGAGCCACCACACCTGGCCTAAACAGTTCCATTTTTTTAGTACTTAAAGTTTTTTTAATACACTGATGTTTGCAATTGTATTTTCATCTTCCTGTTTTATACGACTTTGATCTAAAATTAACAAAATTAATAAAGTAATATTTTAATCATATTAATGTTGAAGATTTTTTCCTTTGGTTTTTCTACCAATCCTATTAGCAGAGTTCAAATAAACTCAAGTGTTTTAAAGAGGATTCATACTTGATCTTCATAATACAGCCCCTGAAAATGTATGGGATCATATTACTGCCTAAAACCTTTGATAACAAAGAATGGGATGAAAAATTTACCCTAATCTGCATTTGAAATCATAATAATCCTAGAAGTAAAAAATAAACCCAGTCACTCTAACCAGAGACCAAGTAGAAAACTACAAGATAATGCCAATTGTTTTTGAGAAGATCATTCTCAATAGAAAATGGGCAAAATATACGAACACTTTACAGAAAACAAAATGTGACTGCCCCTTAGAAGAGATGCATAACCTTGCTCATTCAAAATGAGATGTATTTCTCACTTATCTGCAAAAATCTAAACATTTAACCATATATTCTGTTTGTGAAACATATAAACAGGTACTAACAAACATTGCTGGTGGTAATGCAAATGGCACAGGAGAATTTGGTAATATCAAAGAAGAGTATTTATACACTCCCCAGGACCCGGCAAGACCCACTAGAAATTGATCCCCAAAACATGCTGGCAGGGATACAATAAAGTATATTCATTAGACTGTGTTTATTCTTTGTGGCTTTATTTATAATGGCAAAAGACTGAAAAGAACCCAAATATTTACTATTAGGGAACAAAATAGATGAACTGACATACATAGAATGCTGGGCAAGTGTAAAAGAAAGGAAGATGGTCTCTACATGGTGACATGGAGTGCTCTCAGATAGGAAGATGAAAAAGTATAGAACAGAGCATGCATGTGTTCTCTTCTGTAGAAGGGAAAATACACTGAACACATAGGGGGGCTTACACTTTCAAAAAGAAATAATGGAATAATAAACTCAAAACTATAGGAGTGGTAATCTAAGGGAATGGAATAGAATAGGGATAGAAAATAAGGAAGAAAGCAAGATTCTATAACTGTACCTTATTTTACAGTTTTGACTTTGGACCATGAAGATGTTTTAAACAATTAAAAAACAAAATTAAATCAGAATGAAAAGAGTAATCCCTGAAAAGTAAAAATAAATGGAAACAAAAGAGTCTATAAATTAAGTTGGTAGCATAACTACACACACAAAAGAACAACTTCAAAAAATTTTAAAATACTCTATATTCTTAGTGAGATATATTTTGAGGACAAAAAGATATGCAAAGAAATTAAACTTTGCATTTGGGAGTCTTCTTGTTTGTTTGTACTGGGAATTGAACCCAGGGGTATTCCATCTCCAGAGCTACACTCCCAGCCCCCCCCTTTTTTTGAAACAAGATCTCACTGAATTGCTGAGGCTGGCCAGGAACCTGCAATCCTCCTGTCTCAGCCTCCCAAGTACTAGGATTACAACAGGCATGCTCCACCAAGCCGGGCAGGAGTCTTAATGCTAATAATAAGATTGGTACTGTTATTTGGAAATGTATGCACGTAATATAGGATAAATACACAATTATGTTAACATCTTAAGAAACAATATCATTAATTTTGCACTGGAAATGGAAATGTCAGCCTGGACTCAAAATTTGCTAAATACCAGTTTACAGACTTAGGGGAAACAAGTTACTCAATGCCAAAAGGAAGCAATTACCAGATACAGGACGTAAATATGCCCAAAAAGAGAGGTCCGTGGGGAGAAGCAGACTAGTATGAGGAAATATCTCCAAAATACACGATGAGATGGAAAAACAAGGAACAGAACAGTCGGCATGGTTACGACCTTTGATGTGTTTAAGAGAAAAGGCATTATCTGTTCTTTTTTATATATGTACTTTTAATAAGATAAGAAATAATGGGGATACATGTTTTTTCCATTTTTGAGCCATGTTTATTTATTTGAAACACAGAAAAATACATTATAAACTTAAAGTTATTTTTGGGTGTATTCTAGATGCTATAAAAACATATATTCAAAGCCTCAGTTTTTGTTTGTTTCTGCAGGCTAGGGATCAAACCCAGGGCCTCATGAATGCTAAGCAAGTGCTTACCACTAAGATATGCCCCAGCCCTAAAAGTACACATTCAGATCATTAGCCAAACCACTCAAGCTATTTCAGTTTCTTTTACAAAAGAGAAAATACATTTTTACTCATGCACGAGGCCCTGGGTTCAATCCTCAGAGTGGCCAAAAAACAGAACCAAAAAGCTTTTACTGTATCTAAATTATTTTCAAATTCTATTAATTTCAAAAATACCCCTAAAAAGAAAATTACAAAGCACAAATACTTATTTCTTAATAATAGCCAACTCTGTGAGCCAGACAGTGTGCTAATAAGGACTTTACAAGTAAGGAATCATTCAATTAAGCATCCAAACCCTCTGATTACTATTACTCCATTTCGCAAATGAGATAGTTGAGATATAACTTTCCCAAAGTCGGTAACTAAGAAAAAGCAGAACCAAATTCCAGGTAACTGGCTGCCTCGAGAGCCTGAACATTTAACCACAGCTCACAAAACCTCCAAAGGTCAGGCAGCCTCATCTAGTGTGGGAGAGAACAGCAGAATGAGGAAAATGGCACACCTGGGCCACCGTCCAGAGAAGCAGGATGACAATACCTTGTTCCTATGACGGTGCCCGTCAACAAAAATTACCTTAGAACTCTCTCTTCACAAGCATCCCTACATCTACAAAAAACCTTTCTGATGTCTAAGAGAAAATCCAGTACATGTTCAATCCAATTACAAAAAAAGCACAGTGGCATGGACATCTCAATATTACAAAAATGTTTACAATACCCGTCCAATATTTATTCCAATTAATTCTCTAAGTTCTTTATACTTGCCACAACATATCAGTTACAATATGTATATGTATATCCAAATAATTAATGATGTTTATAGTCTATAACTCTTTTTTGCAGCCAAAATATGGAGGCATCTACTCTGTTTTGCCCCTCAGGTCTCTTCACATAATTCAAAACAAAACTTTCTATGCAGCAGAAACCAGTTCATCTTGTTTCTCACTCTATACCTTCTGCAAATCAACTGCATCTAGGAGCAGGTAAGTGGGATCCCAGAACACTGAGTTCATGGAGAGGCAGCTCAGAACACACACCTGGAAGCATTAGGCACGGGCGGGGGACATGTGTGTTAATGCCCTTCAGCAACAGAAATCCCAATACGAGACACCAGATTTGAGAATCACTGAAGGAGACTCGCTGACTTACCTTCGCTGGCATTTTCTTTCAGCTGCTCTTCGTATTCCTGCATTGCTGACACACAGCTGTTGTGAATCAGCTCACCCAGGCGCTTCAGGTCTGCCACAGACTTATCCACCAGCTCAGCATCGCGCGCGATGCACTCCAGCCTGAGGAAGGACAAGTATGGAGACACTGAGCCACTTTTCTAAATGTCACAGGAGACACTGCTAGGTCTCGTATAACCTTGCTCCTGCAAAGACACTTTTTTCTGCCTTCCTTTATGGGTCATTCGAAGGCTCCAATGAAAATACCCTTGGACAGTAACTGAGGGTGAACACACTCATTTTCCATCATAAAGAACTGTGCGTTGGACACTCCACAAAACCAAAGTAATCAAAAAATCAAACAGGAGAGGTCCAACTTAGTTTATTAAACAAATGAGCTTTTTGCTACCGTAAGCAGGTCAAGTGCATGTTTGCCTCTTTTTGTTCACTTTCCTTCCTCCAATCTACGTTCATTGATTGCACTGTTCCTAGAAGCACAGTATAGTTACTTCTATAATGTGCTTAGTTGATCTCCAGTCATATGAAGCACATGAATAAATGGCTAAAAATCAGGCTGTCAAAAGGTGCCAAAACTACCTCCCACATCTGTTGGTTTTTAAGGAAATTGGCTCAGAGATAAGTATTTTACCTCTAGCCAAGTCCCAGAAAGGTGCACCTGACTTTCACCATTTCGCTATGACATACCTATACATCACTACCTCCTCTCTAAGTGGAAAGGACAAAACAAAAGATATACTGGCTTGGAATTTTCAACAGGTCCAAAAGTGTATCAGGAGTAAGAGAGGGAAAATTAAATAGTGCTACTATTTAGAGGATGTATTGCTAATTTTGTACAAAGCAAAATGATGAACTATTTGAGTCTTCTGTTAAAATCTAACTTTTGAATTCAGTTTTTGCACGCTTCTACCAAGAGCTAATAATTTTGGAAGTTACTACTGGCAAGGTGATTTAAGCTCTCTATAGGTGATATAAGCTGTTTCTATTTAATCCCCATGATATTTTGTCAATTAGTACAAGATTACTTAATCACAAAAAACCATTTTCATTCACCATTACTAAATCTAAGAACTAGAACATAAATGGTAACTACAGGTACTCTTTTCAGCTGGAGTTATCTGAATATCTCTTCCAGAAACTACTTTCATTCCTTGAATGAAAGTTTAGGTGAGGTTTAACCTAAACCTACAGTTTAAGTTAGTTTTGAATGTACTTGCCTCATCTGCCAAAAGTTAAAAAAAAAAAACTCTGAATGGTCTGTCTCTATCATTTTTGTCACCCTTCTACAAAGGGCCATGTACTCAATATGTCAATGTTTGTAAAAGAATGTTTCCAGGAAAAAAAATGTTCTTAGCATTAGTATTAAAAGTACAATATTATAAAAAAAGAACTTGCCATATAATAAAACTAAAAAAGAAAAGGAAAAGGGACTATTACTGAGCTTACCGTTCAAGAGGGAGACCAAACTTCTTATATGCCTTGATGAACCTAAGAATATGATCAATAAAATATATTAAAAACAAAAATGCAGCTATCTTAATGCTAACATACCTGTGAAATATGAGCTATGCAAATTATTAAAAATAGACAGTGCCTGATCCTTGCAATGACCACTCAATGATTAAATGTTGAGTGTCTCTGAAACTATTCAACTTAAAATAGTAAATATGAGCCAGGTGTGGTGGCGCATGCCAGTAATTCCACTATTTGGGAGGCTGAAACAGGAGAATCCAAGGTTTGATGCCAGCCTCAGCAATTTAGCGAGACCCTGTTTCAAAATAAAAAATAAAAAGGATTGGGAATATAGCTCAAAGGTAGAATGCCCCTGGGTTCAATCTCTAGTATTAAAAAAAAAAGTATTAAAGAACTATTCAAATAAAAGCTCAACTTTCTCAGTAACTAAACATGAAACTGTTTAGAGATATAATAGAGAACTGAGACTTAACTCTAATATTCTTTCTATAAGATACAAATTCATGCAGTTCAATAAGAAATTAATGATTCAATCACAACTCTATTGTGATAAAACCCCAAAATCATTCCTTGGCCTATTCAAGTCCACTAGCTTTATTTTCAATTCCCTACTGTAATTTTTTTCATTATTTTCTGGTCAATGATACAGCTATAAGATTTCTAGGTCTCAAATACTTTATGAAATTATCCAGAGTAAAATAAATATAGGATTTAAAACTTCTTACACCAAACTATTTTGGAAACTCTAATCACTCTGGCCCAACCTTGTCCCCAACCACAAATACAATCTATAATTTCCATAGCCTCCTCCTTAAACCATGCTATATACAGCCGGTGCTAGCACCTTCTCCCCATCCTTATGTGTTAACCACTGGCACTTTCACTAAAAAGCAAGATGTCACAATACATCAAGGACATCACTGCAATATGCCAAATTGCTATGACAATGTGGTTATGTAACAGTATAAGGAAAGATACTAAGAAAAAATGGAAATAGAGGGTGTGGCAACTAAAGAAAATAGGACTGAATATGATAATAGCTAAGAAACAATATTAAAGAAAGAACATGGAGCCAGGTACAGTGGCGCATGCTACAATGCCAGTAGTACCTGGCAGTCTGAGACGGAGGATTGTGGGTTTGAGGCCAATGTGCATTAACATGACAAGACCCTGTCTCAAAAACAAAAAAGGCTCAGTGGTAGAAATCCCCCCTGGGTTCAATTCCTAGTAACACAGGGAGGGGGGATGTGAGGGGGAAGAAAGAACATGGATACAAGGACTAGGAAAGTGTTAATACGAAAGTGAATCTAAGGCTTATTCCTCAACACTACATTTCTCTTTCTTGATATACACTGAAACATTTTAAATCTTAAATAGCATGGCTTATAACAATAACATGGGGGCTGGGGTTTAGGTTCAGTGGTAGATCCCTGCACAGCAGGACAAAGCCCTAGGTTTGATCCCCAGCACCACAAAGTAATAATAATGATAATAACAATACTTACAATTATTACTGAGATATTAAGCCTAAATATTATTGTTACTATTGAGGGGTGGAAGCATTTCCAGAATAGTAGAGTAAGGACCTCCAGAAATCTGCTCCTCCATAAAAACAAGAACACTGGCAAAAACTGTCAAAATCAACTGTCAGAACTGGAAATGAAGCAAAGGCTGCACTCACTGAAGAGGCATCTGTTCAAGAAATGGCTGAGTCCTGGTAAGAATAGCAAGCTTTCTACCATTTTAACTTATCTATTCCTGTTCCCCAGGACAAGCTTGAAAACCAATACCTTTGCAAATACATTAGCTTTGCCAACCTGTGGTATAGCAGTCACTAAAGGGAAGAAAACAGGTGTGGAGCTTCCCAAAAGCCCTACCCCAGAAAACAGTGCCATGTGACATACGTAAGCACCCCAAAAAGCTCCAATCTCAGGTCTGTCTTTATCTGAGCTAACTTAGAACTCTTCGTGGACTGTCCTGTCCACAGCTCATGGGTCAAAAATAGACGCAAAGGTTTAACATCGCAGTGTCCTATGGTAACATTACCAGTTGGGGTAACAAGAGATTCATCAAAAACTGAAGAGGAAGAACTGAGGAAAAGCAGACATATTCCTCAGAATCAAGAAGGCAACACATTTTCAGGTCTGTGTGTGTGTAAAGAAATACACGAAGGTCCTCACCTCCCAACTCTGGCTGGCCTTAAGGATGTGCACAAGCAGGAACTGAAGATTATGACAGGGCGGTAAACTGCCTCCTAGAGCACAGAACCACCATGCCCCAAGATCCACACTGAGCCCTTCAGCAAAGGTGGTCAGGCTTGGTAACTCGAAGCGATTAAGGAAATCTCTGCCCAGTCATTAGATAACTGCTCCACTAAAGGAGTAGAGACTTCAAATGACATGACCAAGAATACAGACTTCACAGAACCAGTCCAGGAAAGTCACTAAACAAGTAAACACAACAGCAGCAGAAAGAAAAAAAAAATCATAGGACACACACAAAAAAACAAAAAATTATGATGCATAAACAGGAAAAAAAAGAAGTCAAGACAAATATAACTGCAGAAATCTAGAACTTGGACTTATAAGACAAAGATGTTAACAGCTATTATAAATATGTACAAGAACTAAAGCAATCCATGCCTGAAGAATTAAAAAGAAACTATGAGAGTCATGTATCACCAAATAGAGAAAATAGAAATAGAAATTAGAAAAAAGAGACAATTTGGAATTCTGGAGTTGAAAAATACAATAACTGAAATGAAAACAAATCACTAGAGAGGCTCAACAGGAGAAGACAACAAACAACAATGATGAACAGCTCAAAGCCACATGTAGGATAACTGAGTAAGTAAATATGAAAACAGTAAAAATGTATTTTTGCTTATAACTCTTTTCTTCTCCAATCGAATTTTAAAAGACACCTACATGAAATAATATTTATGAAACTGTGTTGAGTGGGGCCTAGTGGTGCACAACTGTAATCCCCATTACTTACTTGGGAGGCTGAGCAGCAGGATCTCAAGTTTGAAGCCATCTTGGGCAACTTAGTGAGACCCTGCCTTAAAATAAAAATTTAAAAAAGGGCTGGGGATTAAGATCAGTGGCAGAGTGCTTGTGTAGCACGTATGAGGCCCTGAGTTTAATCCCCAGTTCCAACCAAAAATGAAAAGCCTGTGTTGAAGACCTTATACTATGTAAAGATTATCTGTGTGACAATAGCACATAGGAGGGAGGTTTTTTTTTGTGTGTGTGGTACTGGGGATTGAACGCAGGGGCGTTCTTTTTGTGCTTTATTTTGAAACCGGGTCTCACGAAGTTGCGGAGGGCCTCACTAAGGAGAGAGAGAGAGAGAGACAGGGAGAGAGAGAGAGCGAGAGCTGAGGCTGGCCGCGAACCCGGATCCTCCGGTCTCCGCCTCCCAAAGTACTGGGATTACAAGCGTGCGCCACCACGCCCGGCTGAGGGAGTTATAACTGGAGCAATGGTTTTTTATAAGCCACTGAGGTTAATTTGTTCTAAGTCAAGATGTTATTTGTAAGCTCCAATGCATCCAACTAAGAAAATTAACCAAAAATAAATAAATAAAAGAAATAACCAGGTCATTAAAATAGCATACTAAAATATATCTACTTATCACAAAATATAATAGTAGAGAAATAAAGGACATTAAGAAAAATGACACAGAGAAAACAAAGAGCAAAAAACAGATGTAAATCCTACCTTATCAGCGACTGCACTGAATGCAAATGAATTATACTCCAATGAAAAGGAAGAGATTGGCAGAAAAGAATTTTTAAAAAATGATCCAACTATATGCTGCCTACAAGAGACACAAATTAGATTCAAAGATACAGATAGGTTGAAATAAAAAAGATGAAAATTGATGCCTTCTTTTTTATTTCAAAAACCCAAAGAGAGTCACTATACATGTATCAGACTAAAAAACAGACTTTGAGACAAAAATTATTACTAGACACGAAGGACTATATTATAAAGATGAAAAGGCCAATCCATCAAGAAAACATACCAATTATAAAATTAAATGTACCTAACAACAGAGTCACAAAGTGAAATAAAAACTGGACAGAACTGAAGGGACGAATAGAAAATACAAGAATAATGGAAAGTTCAACACTCCATTTTTCAATAACAGACAGAACAACCAGTCAGAAAATCACCAAGGAATGGAAGAATTGTACAATGCTGAACCAAGTAAAACTAACAAATATCTACAAAACATTCCCCCTGCCAGAAGAAAGCACATTCTTCTCAAAATGGTACTGGGAGTGGGGAGCAAGAGGAGGTGGAGTATACACACAAGATTGGCTACAAATTCAAAGTTGTTAGGATGATAAGGATGGGGGAGTGTTATATTCTAGTCTTCCAATACTTTTACACTTTTCCATAATAAATTTAATAAAGGAAGAAAATAATAGGTGTAATATTAGGTGGAAATAAAGAACCCACAGCTTCAAATATATTGCTTGAAGGACTGTTTAATATAATTATAATATGGATTGGACCATAGATCTTCATACTTTTCATTTCCTTCAGGCTTTTAAAAGTAACACGGAAAATGGGGAAAAGAATGATTTGGAAGCAGTAATTTTATATCACTTTCTGAAGGGCAGAGAGGTATAAACCAGATATCAAAAAATTCAGAATATGTACTGACATACAGAAAGATGTCAAAAATTGATTTAAAGTAGGGAAAAAAGCAAGCTACACAGTGACATATTGCATATACTACTAGTAAACCACCAACCAGACAGAAGGGAAGAGCAGCTTTTTATATTATTCCTGTTTTATATATATATACAGGTGTGTGTGTATGTGTATATGTGTGTGTGTGTGTGTGTGTGGGTGGGTGTGTGTGTGTGTGTGTGTGTGTGTGTGCATGATGCCTCTGGTTTGACTTTCCTCATGAAAATGTTCTGAATAACCAGAGGGAAACAAAAAGAGATGAGCTACAAGCCAGAGGGACCTCAACTGAGGAAAACTTTGCAGAAGGAAGAAGCACCCCGAAGACTTGGGCGTGCCGTTTTTTAGGTATTATATTTTGCAGGCCTCTGCCTAACCTGTCATAAATGTCAGTCCACGGCTTATAGCATATTCTTTCAAACAAGCTCGAGTGAGAGCACAGGCATCACCAACCTCCGGATCTCCGCGTCAGTAAATCCCTCCACGAGGTCTTTCCGCACACTCCGGGGGCGGCCTCTGCGCTTTGGCTTCTTATCGTCATCAGAGTCGTCCGTCTCGCTCTCGGAAGCAGAAGATCTCTGGGCCTGCCTCTTAGATTCAGTGTCAGAATCACTGTCATTTGTCTGAGCCTGAAAAAGAATAAGGCAAAGTCACATTTGACCAAGGGCTGGGTCCGCGAGACGAAAGCCGAAGATCAGCCCGTCCTCATGCTTTAGGACTCAGAACTTCCATCAAAGCAAAGTCCTTTAACTAAGGAGGGAGTGCATGCCGTGTAACGAGAGAAAACTTGCGTGGGACAGTCACACTTTCAGAGACACTAATAAGTGAACAAGATTAAAAATATTTGGTTACTTTTATAACACCTAATGTATATAATATTCAATATAAAATGGGTCACTTTTACTTCCTTGGGCTAGTAACTACTTCTTTGTGCTTTTGTTTTCTCCTTTGTAAAAGGGAAATAATAGTACAATAGTCACTATGACAGTTTTCACAAAGATTAAATGAATCAGTAAGTGAAAATACACTTAAAACTATGCCTGGTACACACAGTAAGAACTCAATAAATGGTAGCTAGTGTTACCTCCTATTGATTTACTATGGTGTTTGACAAATCCAAGTCTACTATCTCCAACAAAAATCATAATGAAACTTGTTTTATCCACTTTGGTGTTGTTTCAAAAATCAAATTAGATGGTGCTCTGAAAGCTGTGAAGCCTGTGAATATTCCTTGTTTTTAGTTCTCATCTTACTAAGTATTTATACCAAGAGCTGTGAACATTTAAAGACAAAAAAAAATGTTTGGCTCTCAAAGTTGAAGGCACAAGCAAGCAGAGCCAAACTGTTAGGACTACCAGTTCTAATCTCAAAGGCAAAATAAAACATCTGTCAAACTCAGATCCCGTAAAGCCATTTCATACAAAGCTAACTGCAGAGACAAGTCCAGTGTCTACCAGGTGTGCTCGTGAGCGCTGACCATTCTCCAGGCCTGCCACCCCATGACTCAGTCGTGCAGGCCTGCATCAGCGTGACAGTGCAAGGCCTCATAATCCACCTGTGCAGTCTTTACAGCACAAGAAGTACTCAATTTTCATCTCACTTGATCACCTTTTTAGTGGAACTACGAATTCGAGGCAGCATATAAATTTCTTCTAGCTCCTTCTGTCTCTCCTCCTCCTCTACTTTTTTCCTTTGCTCTTCTGGAATGATCTCATCCCAGTCTTTGTGAGGACGCTCTTCGAGCTCTTCTTCATCTTCCATTGTTGCAAAGTTGGCAACCTGAAAATGAATAGACAACCCGCTGACATTGTTCCACTTCAAACACCATCTGCCAACCCATTGATGGAACCAGTGTTTTTCATCTAAGACTGTAACAAGACTCTTGTGATACTCTATCATCAGATAAGTCTGTACTACTCTCTTATCTCTCCCCAAGTCAACCTAACAAGCCCACAGTTTATCAGAAATTTTACTGAAAAGTAGGGAAACAGATAAAGATATAAACTTTGATAAGTTTTACTAAAAGATGTTAAAACATATATTTTCCAATATAATGCTAATTGCATAATTTAGATTTATTTAGATAATAAAATGCTAAGTACCTATATAATTATGAACTTATATTTCTATATAAGTTGCTACTGACTAGAGCTCATTTGAAACAATGTATTATTCAAAGCACTCAATATCCTCTAGTCAACTAACTGCCTTACTCACTTTTATCAAAAGTATAAATATTAAAGGTATGTAATGATTGCCCATACTCAAAAGTATACTGCAATCCTAGGAATGAAAATGTGAAATGGAAGCCGGGCGTGGTGGCGCACGCTTGTAATCCCAGTACTTGGGGGGCTGAGACCAGAGGATCTGGGTTCACGGCCAGCCTCAGCTACTTAGTGAGGCCCTCTGCAACTTAGTGAGACCCTGTTTCAAAATAAAGAATAAAAATAGGGCTGGGGGTGTAGTCCGGAGGTAGAATGCCCCTGGGTTCAATCCCCGGTACCACAAAAAAAAAAAGAAAAGAAAATGTGAAGTGGAACAACCTCAAAAAAAACCTAAAAAATTCCATTAATTTCATATTAAGTATTATTTAATAACTGATATATACTGTGTACTAAAATAGTATGCACCCTATAAAGAAAACCATGTAAGTGTACAATTTCACAGAGCCAGAAAAACATCAATTGGCTTTGGCTAGCCTCTGGGCAGTGGTGTACCTAGCTCCACATTCTTGCTATTCCTTTCTTGCAGCCTGTAAGACTATAATGAAATACAAAAAACCTTCTGGAGGTTTCGTTTCTCAAAGTCATTTGGAACTAACAGTGAAATCAAATCAGAATTCCATGACTTTTGGCCAAAACTAACTCTTCAACTTCCAACCAGGATATCATGATCTTTACAACCAGATTTTTAAAATTCCAAGACAAAACAAGAGGTATAATTCTTGAGATTGTTCAAAAGTGAATCATCTGACCATTCTCTCAGATTAAGCTATGTTTGTAATTATTTTAGATTTGACATTCAAAACAACCTGATGAAAATGATAAAAACTGATAAGAATATGCACACATGTTGGTTGTTCATGAATCTGGAATCTAATTTTTCCCTGGAGTCGAGTGGTCAAGGGCCAGACTCTGGAGGCCAGACCACCTGCCTAGGATGTAATCACAGCTCCACATAAGTGTGATTTAGGAAGTTCACTTAGCTTTCCTGTACTTCAGAGTTTCTGCATCTGTAAATGAAGATAACAATACAAACTTCCTCATAGGAGTGTTGTAAGTAATGAAGAAGTTAATATATGTTAATCATGTAAAACAACGCTTTGACCAGAGTAACAGTCACACAATTACTGCTGAGGAAAATGGTAATCTTTTATCTCAGAAAATGTTTGCTGTGTTTCCAACATGTTAAATTAAGGTTTAAGAAAGAAAGGATCTGGGGGTGGTGGTGCACGCTTGTAATCCCAGTACTTGGGAGGCTGAGACAGGAGGATCACAGGTTCAAGGCCAGCCTCAGCTACTTAATGAGGCCCTCCACAACTTAGTGAGACCCTGTTTCAAAATAAAGAATTTTAAAAAAATATAATTGGGGGTGGAACTCAGAAGTAGAATGCCCCTGGGTTTAATTCCCAGGACCTCAAAAAAGAAGAATGAATGAATGAATGAATAAAAAAAAGAAGGAAGGAAGGAAGGAAGGAAGGAAGGCAGGCAGGCAGGCAGGCAGGCAGGCTGGCTTATCAGGAAAAGTAGTGTTGATTAAGTTGAATTGCCCCACAAACAGAGAGCCCCTAGGTAGAGCAGGTACCTACAGTTAATCATATCATTTGACCAAGTGCTTAAAGATAATAGCCAAAAAGGATTTAGAAAAGCAGGAGTGACCAACAATGTGCTGACTACTTTTGAATAGCCTGTAATACATAGAAATTATTATATATAAATAATCATATAATACTCTGACCAAATCACCATTATGAAATTACATCTGTTCAAGAAGGGAATGGTAGTCATGGAGGTGGAATCCAGTTGAAGAGTGCAATGCATAAACTATGTGTCCCCTCAAAAGTCCTATGTTCAAATCCTAACCCCTAACCCCAATAGGATGGTATTAGGAGGCAAGGTCTTGAGAGGTGATAAGATCCTGAGGGCTGTGCTCACATGGTAAGATTAGTGCCCTTATAAAAAATACCTACAGCACTTTCACCCCTCTCTCTGCCACATGACGACACACCAAGACATCAGCAGTCTGCAACCAAAAGGCAGCCCCTCACCAGAGCTCAACCACATTGGCATCTGCTCTCAGAAGCCTTCAGAACTGTAAGACATGAATTTCTTGAATTTCACTCAATCTATGGTATTTTGTGATAGCAGCCCAAACTAAGACAAACAGCAATAATCCACCTCTGATCTTTTTCACAGCATGCTCAGAGATTCTCCAATCCTAGAGCTCTTGCCCCAGACGAAACTGCTTCCGGTTCTTCCACTGAGACAACCCCCACCTGTGGCCAGCCGGCCATACAGCACATCACCCGATGCCGTTTCCTTCCCAACATTCACCACACCTCCCTCGGTCCTCATGGGCCTACTGCACTGAACCACCACTGTCACCTCCAGCCTCTCTTGCTCCTCGAGCCTGCATGGGCTCAAACCAGGTCAATCCTTTCACCTGTGTTCTCATTTGAATCTTACAAACATTTGCCATTTTTATTTTCCTGTGCCTCTGAAGCCAATATCCCACCTTAGGATTGTCAACTGATCCAATTTCTCTGATCTCAAGTATTGCTGTAGAAAGTCATATGATCCTTCTGACTAGCTACACAGCAAAAGCTGTATCATCTAGATTCAGCTGACTCCCTATCAAGTTCCTCCCCACAACTACTAGCCCTACCCACGGCTGTCCCCTAATCTTTTCCACTACTCAGCAAAGAGTTCACCTACTTTACTGGTAATTAAGGTCATGAAATGAATTCCCACATCATGATCTTTTCCTTTTTCTTTCCAAGGCCAAATCCTCCACTTGTGCTTTTGATTGTCTCCCTTCCTGTCTCCCCTGGGGTAATGTGCCATCAGATCTTCTTTTCTTACAACCTTCAATGCCTCCCTATCCTCAATGCCTTTGTTCCTTCTTTTGTCAAGCTGGAAACAGGGTAACATCTTTCTAAAATCCTGCCTTGTTTAACTTTTCTATCTCCATAAATTACTGCCCTAAGCTTTTTAGTAATGCCTAGATACAGTGGTGCCACCTCTTGTTCACCTGGTGCCCAGTTTCTATGTTTACCCTCATCGCATTTAATTTTGTTATAGCAGACACCATTGACCACCCTTTACCTCATTTTACAACAGGGTGGCAGGGGGGAAGCTCACCAAGTCCTTAAGGGCCTCTCAACTGTTACCTACTATTTGGCATCGGATTCATTTATGTCCCCCATGTCCCTTCCCACTTCTGATCCTCCACCTATCCCAATGATGACATATGTCAGCCTTCTTCGCCAACTTCTGTGCACATTGACTCTGGGCAGGAGGCCCCCTTTAGCGGTTACCTCCGTGGGGATGAGTGTAGACTACATTCACGACATACTTGCAACTGAGAATGACACTGGACATATGAGGCAATTCAGATAAAGGGGAAAACAGTGGCTAGCACAAAGAAAGCGCTCTCAGACATGAGTGAGCATTAGCGAATCAGGACTGAAGAAAGCACTCACAGACATGAGTGAGCATTAGCGAATCAGGACTGAGAGCTCGCTCCCGCAGGGTCTTCATACCTTAAACTGTGACAGAAGCTCGTCTGTCGCACTTGCTGACACTTCATTTTCTCTGGTTTCAGCCAAGCGCAAAATTTCGTCTATATCCATTTCCTAAAAGAACAAAAGCAACAGATATGGTTTAAGAAAAAATAGTCTTTAGCATTTGCTGAAAATGTTAGATGCAAATAAACCAACTTTCCGTTGATATTCTAGTTACTCTTACAGTCTCAGTTCTATATCCTTTACATCTAATGTTCCAAAGTATTATTTATACCAATAATGAGGTAAAACTCAAGAAATTACAAAAAAAGACCACTAGGGAGAAGAATAAAGATGGAATCCTTAAATGCTTTATTTGTTCTGTCCTATCCAATTTAGTAAGAGCTGTGAGGTTTCTAGGAAAAAAAAGAAACTATATCTCTTCAAATAATTACTCTTTATTTATAAAAGCCTCTAATAGACTCAGAATCTGCTTCCCAAAACATTTAGACTCTCACAGATGATCCTTCTCAACAAAAAAGTTTCCCTCGTTAATTACCTGAGGCTCTGACTCTTCCCCTTCCAGTTCTTTGAAGAGATCCTCTGCTCCAAATTTCAAAATAGCTGTCAGCTCTTCTTTATTAAAAGGATTTGAGCTGTAGAAGTAAATGTAGTAATGGTCTCTTAGGAATGCAGAATGAGCTCTACAGAGTTGTACTTCAGCATACCTATCATTCATACAAGAGTCAAATAACTGGCGAAAAGATAAATTCTGACCCAAGAAAAATGATCCCACAAATATCTCATTTTTTATCCACAAAATGAGTCTGTGGTGGCAAAACTAATCTAGCAGAATCCTAGAAAATCAATTCTTGTTATCCATGTAATAGATAATACGTGGTTAAGCAAGAAAGATGATTTAATAACGTGAAAGAACGTTCTCTCTGTCCTTTGACTTCAAAAGTTATCACTCACCAGGAATTTTCAACCTTCCAACCTCTGGTTCAAAATATAAGAAGCCAAGCGTTTCTGACTTAGGCTTCTCTTCACTGGAAGACTGTACGAAAACAGCCCCTCTAGGAAGGATTAATTTGACTTCACCTTAAACACAGCTGCAGCCGGCCACAGTCTGGTCAAAATGTAAACTCCTCACTACTTTCCTTTTATACCCTTCTGTTATCAGTAAGAAAAAACACAATCTCCACACAGAATTTGTACCAACAGTGAAAAAACAGCTGCCAATTCAGCCTGGTGGAGTCAGCATTGAAACCAAACACACAGCTCCACTGCTGCCTCTATGCCATGAGTCACAGGAGGAGCCAAAAGCAAAGCAAGGGCGGAGACAGAAAGAAAAAAGGAGAGCACACAAGCAGGGGCTGAGGGGCAGAAAAAACCCACAAAACCCAAGAAACGAGGAAAGCAAAAGAAAATGAGAAATGCGATCCTGCCTATGTTTACGGCCTGTTCTTAGCCAGGTAAGGAAGACACTGAAATGTCGGCAGTAGAGAATTCTGTTAGAATTACATCACATGTCGATGAGAAATTAATTTGATTCTGCCTGTGTCCCCAATCTTTATGGCACTTACTTAGATCTTCCGGAGTTGTTTTCCAAGACTGTCCGGCCAGTGGTATCCATGCGCTGGATCACCAGATGGTCCAATACCATCTTCTTTTTGGCACGTTCTATAATCTCCTCTTCCACAGTCCCTTTTGTAACTAAGCGATAAATATTTACCTGTACGAAAAGGAAATGTTACGCTTATGCCCAATCAAAAAAACAAAGTTATGTCTGTCAAGAAGCAAAAGGGGAAAAGAAATTGACTTGTTTTCTACTACCATAAATGATTACATAAGCCATCCACCCAGGTAGGCAGCTTAAGTAGTTGCATTCTGAAAGAATGCAGCAGGGTGCCGTCTTAAATAAAATTGCTTCTAAAGATCTGGTATTATAGCGTTCTGAGGACAAAAATCTTGCTACAGAATAATCAGTTCCACTGAGGGAAACTTTTACAAAAACTAAATCACTGGCCACAAATGCAAAAGAAACAAACATGTCATTTCCCAACGTACTTCAGGGCAAACACTGTCGTGTATAAGAAGAACAGATCATCTTCAACAATGCTAAGATACTTGGCAACTACTCTATTAAAAGAGAAAAGGTTTGGCTCTAAGTCTATTTATCACACAACTTTCTTGGTAAATGCTCAGAAAGTAAGTGCTGGTGTACTTTTCAAACAGAGAAAGGTTAAGAGTCCTTACTAGCTTCATCTTTGGCCCAAAGATCTTCTCGTCTCTGTACTAGTTAATAAACAGAAATGGACACTTGGGGGAAATGAAAAAAAATGGGAGAAAATAAGCATTTTACCACCATCCTGAACAGACTGAATAAACCTTTCTTATTCCAACCCCAAAGCCACATCCTGAAACCTCTCCCACCGACCTGCTTCTTCTGTCCAATCCTGTGGGCTCGGGCTTGTGCCTGCAAGTCGTTCTGGGGGTTCCAGTCAGAATCAAAGATGACAACTGTGTCCGCTGAAGCCAAGTTGATCCCCAGGCCACCAGCCCTTGTCGAGAGCAGGAAACAGAAGTCCTGTACACAATGCAATACACTACTTTATGCAGTGGCCTTCTCAGAAACAGTTTCATAGTCCAATAAGCCCTTACACCTGGAAACCCCTGCAGGTGTGAAGAAAAGTGAGATATGATGGACAACTTTATGGAGGCTAGAAGAAGGTCAGGGGCTTGATGGCAGAGGGAATTTTAATTTGATTAAAGGGAAGACTCAGTGCAGTGAACAAAGGAATATAGTAGAATCCAATAAGGCAACAGGGCCAAGAGAATTAGTGTTATCTCCTAGCTAAAACGAGGATACCAGACATTAACCAAAAAACCAGACGAACTTAATTATCATGAGAATTGTCCCATCAAGTTAACCCAAATCCATATTTTCTGGAGAAAGGCAATTATGCCATGCAAGGCAGTTAGTATAAACAAAGATAGGTAATAATGTAAATGCTCATCCACTTGTTAGGCTGGTGAGGAATACACAGACACCACACTAAACACGTCACATACTGGAACTGCTGAGAACACAGGATACTCAATCAACACAAATCACGGAGGGGCAAACAGAGCAGGTCTGACTGAAGAGCAGTACGGCAGTATGTAGGAAAGACCCTGGCACTGACAACCTCCAGTTTCCAGAGCAGTGATAAAAGAGACTGGACAGGCATCGTACAACTGCCTGTGTCTGAGGGCTCAGAAAAATATGTGGGCAGCCTGATGTCACAGCCGGTGCATGCCTGTGATCCCAGTATTTGGGAGGCTGAGACAGGATCGTAGGATCAAAGCCAGTCTCAGCAACTTAGTGAGACCCTGTTTGCAAATGAAAAATGAAAAATAGGGCTGGGGTGTAGCTCAGAGGCAGAATGCCACTGGGTTCAATCCCCAGCACCACAAAAAAAGGAGGGAGGGAGGGAGGGAGGGAGGGAGGGAGGGAAGGAAGGAAGGAAGGAAGGAAGGAAGGAAGGAAGGAAATTGTATAAGACAGAAGAAAAAAAGCCAAAAGCATTTCTATTAGATCATGTATATAAAAAATTATGCATTTCAGACAGAGCACTTAAAAGCTGATAGTGTGGGAAAACATCTTGATAAATGGGTATCTCTACATCTGTAGATATAATGAATAGGTCTCCATATTCTGATAGAAACATTCAACAGCATTAAGGGATAGAAGTAAAAGGGGAGATAGTTGCCTCAAAAGAACTTGAAACAATTTCATTAAGAAATAATCAACAGGTGTTACTATGCATAGTCTATGGTCCTGTGAGCAATACTTCTCTGAAGAGAAGCCAAAAGATAAATAGTGGGCAGTTTAAGTTGAGATACCTAGAAACTTAAGTAAAATCTGGAGTCTGAATGATCATATAAGTAATTTCAGTGTTACTCTTTGTTAAAGAGAATATGAACTATCATATGTTTGTGAATATTAACAAACCTGAGAAAGGTTAAAAATTATGCAACTTAGCATCACTAAGGGTAAGATAAAATGGGAATATCTATATATACAGTATGAATATGTTATTTTAAGAAAGTAGTTAAATAAAATGTCATCAAAAATCTTTTTTAAATGTTCATGCCCACTTTACTACATCCAACAAGAATAAAATCATTAAATCAATGATACAGACATGAAAAAATATTAGATATTGAAATTTTGCAAAGTCTTTAATGACATGGGAAAAATGCCAAAAGCTTAATTTTGAATAAAAGGTGACAACTATATGCAGCATGATCTCAATTAAGTAAACATGTAAAGAAATAACTGGTTCCATCCAGTGTGAATGAAACACACCCAAACGGTGTGAAGAACAAGTTGTCACTGGCACAAGTGTTTTGTACAATTTTTCTTTTTCTTCTTGATGCTCTTCACCATCTTTCACATCTGCTAAATGGGCATATGTTTTCCCCTAATAAATTAATTTTAAAGAAGACTACAGAAAATGGTCCAGAAACTGCATTTTATATTTAGCCATGAGAGGGAGGGGAACTGACTGAGAGCTATGCAAAAGTGACTTTGGGGTCCCCCCGAGAAAGGACAATGTGAGGCAGTCGTCCCATACTCGGCAGCACCGGGAACCAACTCAGGGCTTTGCACTTGCTGGCACTCTAGCACTGCAAGAGTGAACTACGTGGGAAACCCCAACTCAAATTCAACAATAAGAAGAGCTGGCATTATTGAGCGCTTACTATGTGCCAGGCAATGTGGTCAGTGCTTTACGTTTATCATCAGATTTAACCACTGCGGCACCATTATGAAGTAGGTTTTGAAATCACTGTGATTTAACAGTTGAGGAAATAGGGAGGAGGGACACGAGGGATGAGAATTAGGTGATGATCAATGTTTTCAGTAATTCAGTTCTGCTTATCCTTAATAACTCACAGCCTTGGTGCTGAACAAACTAACACCCAAGTCCCTCAAAGAGAAGTAAAATGTTCGGGTATAATTTAGAGTAGCCAGAAGGTAGGCAAGGTGGGTTTACATGGCACACGCCTATAATCCCAGTACTTGGGAGGCTAAGGCAGGAGGATCGCAGGTTTGAGGACAACCTCAGCAATGTAGCGAGACTCTCAGCAACTTAGTGAGACCCTATCTCAAAATAAAAAACAAAAAGGTCTGGAGGAGGAGGTGTAGCTCAGAGGTAGAATGCCCCTGGGTTCAATTCCCAGTACCACACACACATAAAATAAGTAGCCAGAAAATCAGCAAACTAGGACTATCCGTGAATCTGTAGTAACAGAACAGACATTAAAAGTTTTTTAAGCTCTTCAGAAAGGAGAACACTGAGTCTGTTCAATTAACAAAAAACAAGTATTCCAGACTCCAGAAATTAACATTCTCTTCTAAACACTTCTTATTCTACTTCTGGGCCTTCTCCACTGCTTCCTCTACATCCACTTCCTTCCTCCACACAGCATTCCACTTTTATTTACACTAATGCTCTTCTCCCCCACTTCTCTCAAATTCCATATCATCTGATAACTTGATATGCACAAACTACATTGTAATGAGTTTCTAATTTGTTGCAAACAGCTACTATATAGGGGTGCCCAAAACAACATACTTTATACTGCCAAGTCCAAGCACAACGCTTAGTAGTGTTTTGTTTTTTGTTTTGTTTTGTTTTGTTTTTGCGGTACTGGGGATTGAACCCAGGGGCATTCTACCTCCAAGCTACACCCCCAGCCCAATTTTATTTTTATTTTGAAACAGGGTTTGGCTAGGTTGATGAGAGTCTCACTATGTGCTGAGGCTGTCCCTCAACCTGTGATCCTCCTGTCTCAGCCTCCCAAGTACTGGGATTACAGGCGTGCGCCACCATACCCGGCTAGCTCACTTAGTAGTTTTATAATGTTGATATTAACCAGATCAAGAACACTAAGTAAACTATATCATACCAACAAATCTGAGACATGGCAAACATACTATTTAAGACTTAATCACCAAAAAAGTACAGATCAGAACCTTCTGATATAATAAACCTGTCGAAATTAATCCTACTGACCAGCCCTCCCCTCCCCTTGCCTTGGTTTTCTTCAAAGCCCATAAATTTGGAATCTTGAAACCAATGGAGAACTGTCATTAACCCAGACCAGGGAAGCTAAGTAAGCATGTATATGCTGTTATGGAGTGACAAACAGTAAAACAGGCATCTTTACCCTATGGATTTCTCTTCTCTTCTCAAGGCAGGAGAACTGCAATAGAAAATGTTTCTGAAACAGAACACACTCAGCGGAAAGACCTTCCCTGACTCAGACCCCAAGGTGCCCAAATAACAAAGCCACGCATAGTGTACCTCAGACCCGTCTGCATTGAAGTGATCCAAGGCCTGTTTCCGGATTTCTCCCTTGATGGAACCGTCCAGCCGCTGTAAAAATAAACCACAAGAAAATCATAAGACATAGCCACACTCAGAATAGAAGAGCAGACTTGCAACCTTCATCACCCAAACACCCACTGAGTAAAAATAACTAGAACGCGCTGGCAACGCACTATGAAGGGCTGTGCGTAAGCAGCACGCTGGATGTGGCCCGAGCTCTCCAGTTACAGACTCAAGGTCAGCGGCTTCTGACTCAAAGGCTCTCTATCTAGGTTTATGCAAGGATCAAAACGGCTGCCAGGACCTATAATGGGAAAGATGAAAACCCAGCCTGTGCTTACATCTAAATTTGTAGGTTCTGCAGAGATTAGGAAATAGTACCACTGGTCACCCGGTAATTAGCTCCTGCAAAAAATGGTGTTTCTTAGGTAATGTGGCTAAAAATACCACTATTAAGTGCCATATAAACCAAAAAATTATTTATGTTATTATGCTTGAAAAACATTTTGCTAAAACATCAAAAATGTTTGAATTGATCATATATACCTGATTTTCCAAAAATTATACTCTGAAATCAAGAGTCAAGTAGTTAAGAAGAAAAACTACAATGTCAACTCAAGACAGCCTCTGGTGTTTACTAGTGCATACAAATCTTCAGTTAGAACACACGTCAGTTCTAGGAACAAAACAACTTCACCATATTGAAAGTATTTAATACATAAAACAAATGCAGAACAATTATTACCTGTATGCTGTACATATAAAGCATTCCTCAATATTTAAAATCATTCCCACATTCCATCCCCTTACAATCACTACCATCAAAGTATCTCATTTTTACAAAAGGCAAAACTGAGCCAAGAGGTGACTGGCTAGCTGCAGGCCGAGTCTGACACTAGAACAAGATCAAGCCCATTCACACAACGGAAGGTCCCTTTGTCTTTCTCACTGACTACAACTCTACTCAGAGACTTGAACCAAAGATATATCTAAGTGGCAGGTCCACAGCCTATATGTGAAATCAGAAAATATAAATACCCTCCTTTTAATATTCCCATTAATAGAGAAAATTAAGACAATTACCTAAGTCACGATTAGATGTGATAGACATGAAGGAACCCAGGTAAGGTACTCAACTAGAAAGAAGAGTGACATGTTCTTTTTTTTTGGGGGGTGGGGGGAGTCATGGAGATAGAACCCAAGGCCTCATACACACTAGGTAAGCACTCCACCACTGAGCTACATCCCCAGCCAAGAGTAAAACATTCTTGATTTACAAGACATCATATGATTACCTAGAAACGTAAGCTCACAGGGATCAAATCCACTGAGAACGTTCACTCTCACCACTCCCGTTCAATACAATACTTGAAATTTTAACCAGAGCGATTAGGCAAGAAAAAGAAATAAAAGGGATATAAATAGCAAAGGAAGAAGTCAAATTATTACTGTTTGCAGATGATATGATCCAATATTTAACAGACCAAAATCTCCACCAGAAGCCTTCCAGAACTGGTAAACTAATCAGCCTAGTAGCAGAATACAAAATTAACATACAAAAATCAGTAGCTTTTCTATATACCAATAATGAATCCCCTGAAAAAGAAATTAAGAAAATAATTGCATTCACAATAGATTAAAAATAATTAAATACCTAGGAAAAAATCTAACCAAAGAAGTAAAAGACCTCTATAATAAAAATTATAGATCACTGAAGAAAGAAATTGAAGAATATATTAGAAAATAGAAAGATCTCCCATATTCTTGGATAGCAGAATTAATATTGTTAAACTACAGATGTTACCAAAATCAATATACAAATTCAGCAGAATTCCCATTTAAGTACCAGTGACATTCCTCACAGAACTAGAAAAAACAATCCCAGCCAGTCATGGTGGTGCACAATTGTAATCCCTGTACTTGGGAGGCTGAGACAGGGGGATCACAGGTTTGAGGACAGCCTCAGCAAGTAGTGAGACTCTCATCAACCTAGCCAAACCCTGTTTCAAAATAAAAATAAAATCGGGCTGGGGGTGTAGCTTGGAGGTAGAATGCCCCTGGGTTCCACCCGCAGTAACACACACACACAAAAAAAAAAAATCCTAAAATTCATGTGGAAGAATAAAAGACTCAGAATAGCCAAAGCAATTCTGAGCAATAAGAGCTACGCTGGAGGCATACAATTCCTGAGTTCAAATTATACTACTGAGCTGTAGTAACAAAAACTGCATGATAAAGGCATAAAAACAGATATATAGACCGATGGAATAGAATAGAATAGAATAGAATAGAATAGAATAGAAAGCAGAAAGAGAAACCCACACAGAGAGTGTCACCTGATCCTTGATAAAGGTGCCGAAGACAAGGCAGCCTTTTTACCAAATGGTACTGGGAAAACTGAATAGCCATATGCAGAAAAATGAAACTAGACCCCTCTCACCCTGCACAAAAGTCAACTCAAAGTGGGTCAAACACCTAGGAGTTAGACCAGAAACAATTCAACATCTGGAAGAAGAGATAGGATCAATCCTCCAACATATAGGCAAAAGCAGCAACTTCCACAATAAGAACCTTAAGTCTCAGGAAATGATAATTAAAAAATGGGATGCATCAAATTAAAAAGCTTCTGCATAGAAAAGGAAACAATGAAGACCATGAAAAGAGTCTACATATAGTAGAAAATCTTTGCCAGTTACTCCTCTGACAGAGGAGTAATATCCAAAATATACAAAGAACTCAAAAAATTTCACACCAAAAAACAATCCAATCAATAAATGCGAAATTGAACTATATAGACATTTCTCAAAAAAAGAAATACAAATGGCCAACAAATATATGAAAAATGTTCAATATCCTTATCAATCAGGGAAATGCAAATCAAAACTATGCTAAAATTTCATCTCAACCCATTCAGAATGGGAATCATCAAGAATACAAAGAGAAATAAATGATGACAAGGATGCAGGGAAAAAGGAATACTTATACACAGTTGCTGTGATTATAAATGAATACAGCCACTATGGAGATCGGTATGGAAGTTCCTCAAAAGATTAGGAATGGAGCCAGGCATGGTGCCGCACACCTGTAATCCCAGTACTTGCGATTGAAATGGAAGGATCACAAGTTCAAGGCCAGCCTCAGCAACTTAGGGAGACCCTGTTTCAAAATAAAGAATGTTAAAGGGCTGGGAGTGTAGCTCAGAGGTAGAATGCCCCTGGGTTCAACCCCCAGTACCAAAAAAAAGGACTAGGACTGGAACCATTATTATGACCCAGCTGTACCACTCCTTGGTATTTATCCAAAAGAAAATTAGCATACTATAGTGGTACGTGCATTTTGATAGGAGCACAATTTGCAATAACCAAATTATGGAACCAGCCTACATGTCCGTCAACATATGAATGGATAAAGAAAGTGTGGTGTGTGTGTGTACACACATGGAAGTTTTACTCTGCCATAAAAAACATAAAATTATGTCATTTGCAGGAAAATGGATGGAATTGAGAACATCATGCTAAGTGAGATAAGCGACACTCAGAAATCAAGAGTCATGTGTTCCCTCTCATATGTGGAAGCTAGAGAGAAAAAAGGAAAGAAAAGGGACCTCATAAAAATAGAAAAGACACCAGTAATAGAATAAAGCAAGGAAGTTAGGAGGAGGAGGAAAGGGGAAGGGGCGGTATAAGGACTAAAATAGACCAAATTATGCTTTGTGCACGTACAAATATATCACAATAAATTCCACCATTATGTGTAATCATAATATACCAATTAAATCTTAATAACCAAAGCACGATAAAAATACTACATCAAATGTAAGTAAATTGCACAGTGTCCGCACATCTATAAACAAATCAGAGATAAGTTCTCATAGATTAAACACCCAGGAAATTATTATTATGCCTGAACAACTCTTTAACCTTAGAACACAGGGTGGAGATGAAAATCTGTACTGATAATTCCAGAGAGAAGAGGGGAGGCCGTCACCACTTGCGCTGGGGACCAGCAGTGTATTAAGTACTCCAGCCTCACACCAGGGTCAACTTCTTTTGGGGTCAACTATCACAATGCCACTACTCTTTTCCTTTCTTTTATTCTTTCTAGGATTTGGGCTTCTGGAATCAGATTTGTACCTCTTGCCTCTCTACTTTTAGCACAGACTTGGAGATGTCCAACACACTTTTCTCACGCCTTCTTCTAATCCTCCCCCCCACCCTAAAAAAGAATGACCTTCACATGATTTTCATTATAGAATAATGAAAAAGAATGACCTTCACATGATCATTTTCATTATAGAATAGCCTAAATTGAGCATGGAAGTAAAATTGAGACCTTTGTGAAACCCTCATCTAAATTCTTCAAGCCAGAAAACTTGTTTTCTACACTAGCAAGCAAAGTGAGAGACAGCAAGCCTAATGTCTGAACCACCTTACCTGGAAAGGATAGTGCTTAATAGTCAGGTACTCAGCCAGGATATCCAGCATTCTCACCATCTGAGAGAATATAAGGACTCTGTTCCCCCTCTCTCGAAGTCTTGTCAACAGTTTGTCTAAGAGAATCAGCTTCCCACTGCTCCTGATCAGGGACTGAAGATTGAAAAGACATTCTAATCATTATGTTCAAACACAGGCCTGCTGAATATTCTTTCCAACCTGGTATCTGTGACTTTTCCTATTTTAACTTTTCTTATCTGTTTAAGCTTCTTTTAATGCTCCTGAATGGTCAAGAAGGAAAATGAACATTTTGGTAAAATCATCTAAGGGAACTAGGCTGTTCTTGAGAAGGTAAACATGAGCAAGAGGAACTGCGCACCAGAAGAATCTCCTGGCCGTTCTCCCTCTCGTTCTCCTCGGGAGGTTTAATCAGGTAGCAATGGTTGCAGCATTTTTTCAGTTCCATCACGATATTGAGGAAACCAGACGTGCTGCCTCTCGTTCCTTTGGCAAGAGCCTTGTAATTCCTGGTCAGAATCCATCTGCAAATTAAAAAGATAATGATACTAGTAGATGCAAGGAAATGGAGAGTTATGGATACCTGCAGATAAGCAAACACAGTATTAATAAAAACAATCAAAAAAAGACTTAAGAAAGTTTAAGCAGGGGGGTGGATCTTTATTTTGTATCTCCTGCCACCAAACTACAATCCCTCTCATCTCCAGTCAGAACTGAAACGTTACGGGGTGGGGATATAGCTCAGTGATATGTTTGCCTAGCATGCACTGGGCCCTAGGTTCAATAACCAGCACTGCAAAAAGTAAATAAATAAGGAAACAAGTCACAGAACTGGAATGTTAATGACTCTACTCAGCATTTCAACCTCACGGGACAAAGGACTATTAATAAGAAACAATCCCCCCTCTATATATAGACACACACAAATACACACAAATACACACACACAAATACACACACACACACACACACACACGCTTATATAAGCATATATTTATATATACTTAAGTATAGGTGTGTGCATGTGTGTATGTGGAAAACAAGGATATCACTTAGCATTTCTATTGCAATATGAAATAGAAAATAAGCCTGGTAGCAAGGCAACATTGGCTAAATGAAATAAGATAGACCAGGAGGATAGAAGTTATATACTCATAAACTATAACTGTTGTTAAAGAATATTTTACATAATAAAATTCTAAATACTTAAGTATGACTTTTATTCATATTTGAATCAAAGGGAGGAGAAATATACATGTACTCAGGCATGTTCATGTATAATCCCTAACCATAAACAAAAATAAAAAGCACCTTTTTGGGGGTGGTACTAGGGACTAAACCCAGGGGTGTTCTACCTCCAAGCTACACACCAGCCCTTTTTATTTTTTGCTTTTTTGAAATAGGGTCTAGCTAGGTTGCTGAGAGTCTCACTAAGTTCCTGAGGCTGGTCTCAAACCTGTGAGCCTCCTGTCTCAGCCTCCCAAGTACTGGGAGCAATTTAGGCCATCTGCAACTTACTGAAATGCTGTTTCAAAAATAAAAAAATAAAATAAGGCTGGGGTGTAGCTCAGAGGTAGACTGCCCCTGGGTTCAATCCCCAGTTTAAAAAAAAAATTTAACGAATGAGAGAAGAAATATTTACAAATAAGTAGTGCATGCTCGCCTCTTGGTAGAGGGATTATCATTAAGAACTAACACATACTTCAGATCACTTACATAATGAAAAATACTGTGCAAATTCTTACCAACCCCCCCAAAAGCAAGAATAATAAAACTCCTTTTTTTTTTGGTACCGGGGATTGAACGCAGGGCGTTCTACCTCCGCGCTATGCCCCCGGCCCTATTTTTTTATACTTTATTTTGAAACCGGGTCTCACGAAGTTGCAGAGGGCCTCACTAAGGAGAGAGAGAGAGACAGGCAGAGAGAGAGAGAGAGAGAGCTGAGGCTGGCCGCGAACCCCGATCCTCCGGTCTCCACCTCCTAAAGTACTGAGATTACAAGCGTGCGCCACCACGCCCGGCTAAAACTCCTTTTTTTGACAAAATATAAATTTCTACTTAAATCTGCATTGAAGCTTCACTAAAAGCAGCACAGATTACTTTGAATTATTTATCTAATGGCTTTGTGATATACCGATCTCAAGCCCCTCGGGCCTAATGCAGGTAGGAACTTGCTTACTTATAATACTGTTTCTGAAGGGCCGACATCTCCACCCGGAGAATCTGCTCCACTTTGGCAGGAAGGGATTTCTCCACGTCTTTTTTGACTCTCCGGAGAAGGAAAGGCTCTAGCACCTTGTGAAGACTCTGGTAGCCATTCTCTCTTCCCTTCCCATGGTCTTCTTCAAAATCTTCCCAGAACTCAAACCTAGGAGTGAAACAGTCAGAGGTGTCACTCGGTTACATGTGGAGAAAAGAACATTTTTGCAACTAAAATTTATTTATAAGGAATTGAATGTGAAAGGGAAAAGAGCTAAAAAAAAAAAATCAATCTTTCCTTTAAGGCAATACAAAATTTATCTGCCACTAGCTCTTGAGTAAAAGAAAAGGGAAAATAAAAAGGAAAGAGAAAACCAACTGAATCAGTTCCATCAGTTCATGCTGGATTACAGCAGGTTTCCGATTCTCAGACTAGATCGTGAGTTTATCAAATATTCCGGTGTACCATGCAATTAGTATGTTAGTAAACATAAGTTATTCTTAGGAAATGTTATGTAGAAAAAATAATCATAAACTATCTTTTGATAAACAGCAATTTCTTGAAGAAATAAAAATCAGAAGTAAAAGAGCAATTGGCAGCAATATTACAGCAATCACTGCTCAAAGGTTAAAGTCAAAAATCTTCACTACATAGATTTAAAACTTAATAGATATAATTACAGTAAATAAGATTACAGCCCAGACAAGAAGATCAATAAAACTGACCCAACTTTAATACCAATAGAACTTGGAGGCAGATTTATTTAATGAATTCAGATACTTGTATTCATAATAATTCTACCTAAACCCTACAGATGAAGGTTTCTCATGTATAAATCTTGATTCAGTTCAGTTACTAAAAGATGTGGGGAAAAAATTCAGAATAGAAAATTAGAGTAACATTACTTTCAAATATAAAAAATGAGGGACATTTATTTCATGAGGATTAAGAAAACTGTGCTTTATCTTGCTGCTACAAAGCCAATGAAGCAGTTGCAAAACTAGCCTAGTTCTGTGCATGCAGTGAAGCTCAGTACCTAAAGGCACATGGCTAATGAGCTGAGGCTAGACAGGGATGCTGAATTGCTGCCTGCAGTCTGCTCTGGGTCTCCAGTGGTGCGGTCCTGCTGAGACCAACCAAGTGCCGGAGTAAGAAAACCATGTGACCAACTGACTAGCACTATGAAAGACTCAGAGCAGAAGCTCTCCAGTAAGATGGAAATCAGAGACTGATGTGTGAACGATGCCAGTGGACACGATGGCCTTAATAGTCCACTGTCATTTCTGAACTCATAAATGCCAAGTATTTCATAACCAATGCTAGCTAAGTGGATCAATACTGCCTATAACAATCATCTTCAGGGAAGTAAATAAAAATTTTTTGTGGTACAGATGTAAAATCCTTATTAGAGACAACAGCTTGATAAACCTAAGGTAAATATTCTAAGAACATAAAATATATGAGGAATTAAAATTAATAAGAGGACTTAAAGAAACAATGTAAAGTGAATGATCTCAATGGTGGGGATGATATCACATACAAAACGTGTGAAGCAACTGAAATCAGCAGGATCATCACTTCACAAGATTATTTTCTGAATACCTAGGAGACAATTTCAAGAGGCTAATTTACTTAACATTAACATTAGTAAATTATACTAGTCTAAAAAGATTGAGCATAAATTTGATTTACAAGATTTACTTCCTACTGTTTTAGGCAACAAATATTTTCACCTACCTACTGTATTCTTACTGTATTAAAGGAGTTACTATGAGATACAGTTTCTTTAGATACACACGGAGGATATCTGTATCATTCATATGTTTATGAAATGTTCATGGTTGCTTTCTCTCTAACCAACAGAAATGAGTAGTTGTGACAAAAATCTATGGCCAAAAATATTTACTAATTTATTAATTAAGAAAAAGTTTGCTGTTTTGCAACAGATAATTACTAACTTATAAAATGACATATATTAAGATATTTAGGTCATAGGAGTAGTGAATGTCCAGCCCAGAATGTCAACAGTGCTAAGACTGAGAAACCCTGCATTAAGAGAAGGCATTAGAAGGAAAGGTACAGAAAAGGCTCCTCTCTCAGATAAACACTGTCCTGACAATGCCTGGGGGGGAAAAAAAAAGAGGGAGCAGTTTAAGTCTGTTTATTAATAGTAGCAGTAAGGGCAACACAGAATGGTGAAGTTTCTCTATCCATCTTCTGAAAAGTCTTAACCTACCCTCATAAATCAAGACCAAGAAAGGATGGTCAGAGATAATAAGTTTGCTGCTAACAAGTCTGTCTATAAAGGAAGCCAACCTGAATCCACAGGAATAAATGAAGATCACTGCAAACAATAAAATACACAAACGTTATAAAGTTTCCTGAGAAGACAAACCTGTGTGAAACAATTATATTACTATATTCTTGGCTTTATAAGGAGAGAGGTGAAAATGGAGCTATGGTGGAACAAAGTTGTTATATTTTTACTAAAATTAATTCTGTATTAACCTGAAGAAGATTGTAATAAGATGCAAAATCCCTAGAGAAACCAATAAGAAAGTAATTTTAAAATAGTGAAAATATAAATTCGCAGAGGAATTAAATGGCACACTAAAAAATATTTGCTGAAACAAAAAATGGCAGCAAAAGAAAAATAGGAACAAAAAATATAAGACATATGGGAAAACAATAGCAAAATTACAGAAATAGATCCAACCATATCACTATTTATATTAAATATAAATAGATTAAATACTCAAATAAAAAGGCAGAGGTTGTTGGCCTGAATAAAAATGGCAGATCCAAATATATGTTGTCAACAAGGGATACATTTTAGACTCAAAGAAATAGGTTGAAAGTTAAATGTTAGAAAATGATACATCATGCAAACAGTAACCAGAAGAAAGGCAAGGAACTATAATAAACAACACAAAAAAGACTTAAGGAACAAGAAGTATTAGAGGTAAAGTGAGACATTTCAAAATGATGAAAAGATCAATACACTAGTACATATAACCATTCAATTGTATATGCACCTAATAACAAAACCCCAAAATACATAAAGAAAGAGCTGACACCTGAAAGAAGCCGAACATTCAACAACTACCATTAAAAATTAAAATATTTCACTCACAATAATTGGTAGAACTAATCAGGAAGCCAGCAAAGATAAATAAAACTTGAATAACACTATTAACAAAGTTGACTTAATGAACATTTACAAAATATCCTACCCAACAAAAATATAGTACACATTATTTTTCATAATATTTTATTTATCAAGTGCACATAGAATATTCTCCAGGACAGAAAACATACTAGACTATGCAACAAGTCATAATAAATTCATTTAAAGGAATCTTCTCTGACCATGACAAAATTGAACTGCAAACCATTTGGAAAAATCCCTAAATAATTGGAAAGTAAAAAACAAGCTTCTAAAGAACCTGTACATCAAAGAAGAAATCAAAAGAAAAATCAGAAAATAGATGAAATTGAATGAAAACTAGAACAGAAGATAACATTTATGCAATGGAGCTAAAGCAGTGCACAGAGATACACTCATACCTTTATGAACACCTAGTTAAGGAAAAAGTCTTAAATCAATAATCAAGCTGCACCTTAAAAGAGAAAGTGAAATGAAAAACAAGCAAAGGAAAAAAATAGTAAAGATGAGAGAAGAGCCAGGCAAGGCAGACATGCCTGTAATCCCAGTACTTGAGAGGCTGAGACAGAAGGATCGCAGGTTCAAGGCCAACCTCAGCAACTTACCAAGACCCTGTTTCAAAATAAAAAATACAATAGGTCTGGGGGTGTAGCTCTGAGGTAGAATGCCTCTGGGTTCAAACCTCAGTACCAATAAAAAGAGAAAGAGAGAGAAAGAGAGAAGAAATAAATAAAATAAAATAAAAAACAAAATTGATTTAAAAGAAAAGCACCAATTGGTTCTTGGAAAACATCAACAAATTTACTCTCAGCTAGAACTGAGAAAGATAAAAAGATGACATAAATTAACAAGATAAAAAAAATTTTGATCACTACTGATTCTCAAAAATAAAAAGGAAGCCAGGCGTGGTGGCTCATGCTTGTAATCCCAGTACTTGGGAGGCTGAGATAGGAGGATCACAGGTTTGTGGCCAGCCTCAACTACTTAATGAGGCCCTCTGCAACTTAGTGAGACCCTGTTTCAAAATAAAAAATAAAATATAGGGCTGGGAGTGTAGCTCGGAGGTAGAAGCCCCTGGGTTCAATTCCCGGTACACACAAAATAAAATAAAAAGGATTATGAGGGAATACTGTAACTTTATGCCAACAAACCAGGAAGTTAGTTAAAAAGGGTAAACTACAAGGACACAAACTAGCAAGACTGAGTAAAGAAGATACAGAAAATTTGAATAAACCTTTAACTAGAGAAAACAAGAAAGTCTGTGACTTTTGGTTAGTCAAATCTGTATTAGATATGACATCCAAAGCATAATAAACAAAAAGAAATTGATAAACTATATTTCAAAGTTAAAAACGTCTGCCCTTCAAAAGACATTAAGAAAAAGACAAGCCAAAGACTGGGAGAATATATCTGCAAATCATATATTTATAAAGCAGTTGTTTGTAGAATGTTTTTAAAAGAAAAATCCCCAATTCATAACAAAACACACAATCCAAATTTTTTTAAGTGACAAACCATATGAATAGATATTTCACTAAAGATATACAAATAGTCAATAAACAAATGAAATGATGTCCAACATCATTAGTCACTTTGGAAATGTAAGTCAAAACAACCATGAGATGTAAAACCACCAGATGGCTAGAATCAAAGACTGATGATACATCAACTACTGGCAACAACAACAGAGAAATTACAACCTTCAAAATTGGTGGAAATGTACAATGGTCACTTTGGAAAATAGCACAGTAGTTTCTGAAAAGTTAAATATAAAGTTTCCAAACAACCCAGAAATTTCATTGCTAAGTATCTAACCAAGGGAAATAAAAATGTGTGTCCACACCAAGACATAATAACCCCAATCTGAAGGAATCCAAACTGTCCATCCACTGGTGACTAGATATGCATACAATGAATTATAACCCATAGACGAGAACAACTAGTAACAGACCCTATGACATGGATGAACCTCAAAACAATATGCTAAGTGAAAGCAGCCAGAAACAAACAACTACAAATTAGGAGTCCACGTATAGGAAACTTCTAGAGAACTTTAATTCTAGAGATGAAAGCTCACTAGTGGTTGCCCAAGGCTAGAGGCAGAAGCAGAGATTAAGAGCAGACAGGAAAGAAATTTTGGGGGTGAGGAAAATATTTCAACACTGGATTATGCTAATGATTATACAACTCCATCAATTTATTTAACAATATTGAATACAACAGTATGGTTTGTGGTATATAAATTATATCTCAAAAAGCTGTTTTTTTAAAAAGTTAATTAATGACATGTTGGGAAAGGGACCATTTTTATGTTGTTCATTAGATGGTCCAAACGCCTTGCTCAGTATATGGCACACTGTAGGCACTCAAATCTTTTCTAATTTCAAAACAAAAAGCTGGGCATGGTGGCGCACGCTTGTAATCCCAGTACTTGGGAGGCGGAGACCAGAGGATCCGGGTTCGCGGCCAGCTTCAGCTCTCTCTCCCTGTCTCTCTCTCTTTCTACTTAGTGAGGCTCTCCGCAGCTTCGTGAGACCCGGTTTCAAAATAAAGTATAAAAAATAGGGCCAGGGGTGTAGCTTGGAGGCAGAACGCCCCTGGGTTCAAGCCCCAGTACTGCAAAAAAAAAAAAAAAAAAACTGTGGAGCATTTTTATCTGTCATATACACAACTATTCATTGAACAGTTTACTGTGAGCTAGGTGCTACTCTAGACAATTTGAACCAGTGATGAATAAAGATCCCTAGGACTGTTGCATGCATAACTCAATGACATGAGACAAAGAGGTGTTATACAGAAAACAAAACAGGGTAGAGAGGATAAGCCTGTCTAATAGACTTCTCTGCGTTAGGTAGTCCGAGAAGACCTCTGAAAGAAGATGGTCCTGAAAGATGAGGCAAAAATATTAAGGTGGCTGCCATGTAAAGAGAAAGAGCATTCCAGACAAGGCAGAAAAACAGTAATGGCTTGGCATGCTTAAGGGACAGATGGGAAGCCAGAATGGCTGCAGCATAATGAGTAACAGAAAAAGTGGTGTGAGTTGGACTATCTTCAAGGGGCCAGAATGAGTAGCAATCTTCCAAATTAAGAGTAATGAATTTAGATTTCATTCTAAGTATTACTGAACATGACTGGATGATTTTAAGTTTCATGAAATGTGTATACAATCTCTCCTTATCAAAACTTTTCCAATAAAGATATTCTATAGTTCTTTAATAAATAATGGTTTGAGTAAGACCTAAAGATGATGCTTCTATTATCAAAGATTTAAGCCAGACGCATGCCTGTAAATCCCAGCTCACAAATCCTCACAAATCCTTGTGAGGCTGAAGCAGGAGGATCACAAGCTCTAGGCCTGCCTAGGCAACTTAAGGGAGACCAGTCTTAAAATAAAAAATCAAAAGGACTGGGGATGTAGTGCAGTGGTAGCGTGCTTGCTTATCATGTTGGAGACCCTGGGTTCAATACCTAGTACTGAAAAAAAAATTAAAAACAATTTGGTATTTAAGGTATGTTTCAATGCTTGTCAGATGTTTACCTTGTATACTTCATTTCAATCATATTGATTACCTTATAACAACAGTGAGAAAATCTGATGTTTCCTATCTGAGACTTCTTTCCCAATGCTTTAACTAATTCAAACTCTTAGCAGACAACATGCTTTCCTCCTCAGCAAACTAATGTCTATACCTCCTATCACTTTTTATGGAAGATTTTACTACTGTTGTTCCTGCCTCAATTTAATGCTTTGCTTTCCCCAAACCATGCCATCTGTTTTTCCTGAGGCCTTTATTAAGAAGGTTAAAAAAGCATTGGCATTTCAGACATTCTAGCATCTTTTGAAATACACAGGAAGGAGCTTACTTCTCCGGCATAATAAAGTGCAGCAAGGACCAGAGCTCCTTGAGGGAATTCTGTAGAGGGGTGCCCGTAATCAGGAGCCTATGGTTGGACTTGAAATCAATCAGAGTTTTATACAATAAAGAGTCATCATTCTTCAACCGATGGGCTTCATCCACTCCCAGAAAGGCCCAGTTAATACTGCCCAGCACAGTCTAAAGTAAAAACAAAACAGAACGAGCCACCAGGTCAGAAGGGAACCCAAAAGTGCTTTCAAGTGTTATCTCTTTACAAATACCATCACAAGGTATACATAGACACGGTTATTCTTCACTGACTTATTATTAGGACTCTTTGGTTTATTCTCTTAGATGCCAGATGAGTGTCTATTCAAAGGAGCACATCATCTAAAAGTTAAGGCAGGTCTCTTACACCAAGTATTACTGCATGCCCCAAAGCAAAAAATAAAAACAAAAAACAGAACAAAACAAAAAACTGGTATGCTGAGCAAAAACAAAACAAAAATCCACATGGTTTGGCACTCTCCTCTAAAGTAAAATTCCTGTCTTGCTTATTTGCCACCCCAACCCTGAATCACAGAAATACCAAGAGCCAATAAAATAAACTTGTCTGCACTTATTATTACCGTAATACACTTCTTAGTAACTGTAGAAAGGAGATTGTTTAAAGAGCTTAATTTTTCTCGGAGATCAACTGTTCCAGAGAAATGCCTCAACAAGGATATGATGGGGAATGCCCAAGATGACATTCAAGCCCCATTCCCAATGACTGACTGTCATCTCAGAGAGGTACTGGCTTCAGTGCCCTTTCATCTTGATTGGCCTACACAACCAAAGTTCCCCATTCAACTCTAAGGTTCTGTTTTCTATTTATAACCTTAATATTCTTTGAAATTGTTTTGGTTAGTTCACTGGCTTCACAAGAAAAATACAGGTGGGAAGCAAAGGCCCTATCATTTAGACAAGTCACACTGGACAAGATTTAGCATTTTAGTTACCAATTACACACCTTATCTTTTAAGAGAATCTCATATGTTGTTATAAGTGCATTGAACTTGAGCCTTTTGGTTTGAGAATGAATCCATTCATATTCCCGTATCTATAAGAGAAAATGGTAATTACAATACAATTTCTACTTCTACCTTTTTAAAATAATAAATCTTGTGATAGATACAGTAGAAACATGGCAAGTTAAAAAATCAATTAGAACTAACAAATTAGCTGATACAGTCTGAATTGACTTAAGTAACCAAAATATACAGTGGTATGAGAATTAAAACATAGATCACTAAGCAGTAAAAACTTTATTGTCTGAATTTAAATAAATTGACCCTAAGACACATTTGACAAGAAGGTGAATTCATCGGCAATTAAACCCTGGTGGTTTAAACTAAAGTACGAATCTTCCAGATCCCTAGAATGTTCTTAAGGAAAGGCAATTTTATTACTCTTTGGGTAGGGTCATACTTTCATTAAGAAGCAAAACAAATTCTAGCCTCATTACTTATGGAAAAAAGAGATGTGTCCCCCAAGAAAAGGGAGAGGGAGACTTACAGGATGAAAATATAGTTTAATACAAATAGAAAATAAAATCAATATAAAAAACAAGACCCGCAAAAACTAACACATCCCCCCTGAAGTAAGATCAGACACTCCGCAAGCACAATGACTAATGACAAAGTTCCTGCCGTTTGTCAAGTTAGAAACCAAGGAAATGCGTACTTGCAGACGAGCACCACCAAACAGGAAGAAGGACCAAAGAGAACATCTCCCTCCAACTCAACAACTTCCAGTTTACTTTCTTTGTCTGCCCTCACCTTTGGAAACAGGGCTTAAAGCTATTTTTCACAATTGAAAAAGTTCTTTTTAAATTATACATGGTGGTGCACACCTGTAATCCCAGTACTTGGGAGCCTGAGAGAGGAGGATCACAGGTTAGAGGCTAGCCTCAGCAACTTAGAGAGATGCTCATCAACTTAGTAAGATCCTGCTTCAAAATAAAAAATAAAATAGGGCTGGGGGGTGTAGCTCAGAGGTAGAATGCCCCTGGTTTCAATCCGTATTACTGCCAAAAAAAAAAGTTCTTTTTTTTCTCTCTTTTAATGGTTAACAAATCAATTAACAAAGCTAATACTATTTTCTTAGAAAGTCAAAATTAGGGCAATGAAATCTGACTGGGTTCCTAAGTTAGACAATTTTAATAAAAATAAATTTGAAAGTATGACAATATGTGATTATGGGGCTTATTTAAAATATCTGAGGTCTCCTGTGGCTTGCTCCAAGCAACCTACCAGAAACAAGTTTACACAGAGTGATGAAAGAGCAAAGCTCGGGGACCAGACGCAACTGTCCCAGCTCTAGTTCTGCCCACTCTGGCTGGCCTGGGGACAGGATTAGTCTCTCTGGGTCAGTGTCTTCATCAGTCAGTTGGAAAGATGACCATTAACTTTGAAGAAGATCATGAGGATTAGAGGTAATAAAATAAAGTAATAACAAAAGCATCCAACAGAACGCCTGGCACAAAGTAGGTGTTTTATTTTGGTCTGTTTTGGTTCTGGGGATTGAACCCAGGGGCATTCTACCTCCAAGTTACACCCCAGCCCTATTTTATTTTTATTTTGAAACAGGGTCTTGCTAGGTTGATGAGAGTCTCACTATTTGCTGAGGCTGTCCTCGAGCCTGTGATCCTCCTATCTCAGCCTCCCAAGTACTGGGATTACAGGCATGTGCCCCCACGCCCAGCTAAATAGGTGCTTTTTTTAAAGTTAATCATTATCAATTAAAGATCTACTAAACTAAGATAAATTTTTTTATTTTATTTATTTATTTTTTTTGCGGTACTGGGGATTGAACTCAGGGGCGTTCTACCTCCGAGCTACACCCCCGGCCCTATTTTTTATACTTTATTTTGAAACCGGGTCTCACGAAGTTGCGGAGGGCCTCACTAAGTAGAGAGAGAGACAGGGAGAGAGAGAGAAAGAGAGAGAGAGAGCTGAGGCTGGTCACGAACCCGGATCCTCCGGTCTCCGCCTCCCAAAGTACTGGGATTACAAGCGTGCACCACCACGCCCGCCTAACTAAGATAAATTTATGTGTTCTAAATTCATGATGCCCAGGTTCAAGTTTGTTATCAAAGAATTCTCATTTCTACAGTCTTGGAATGTATTGTTTACCTTTACTTTTATTTTATTTCTTATAAGCTATGCAACCTCACCTTTTTAAGAGATTTGGAAACATAATCTAAGAATTTGACTACTTTAATATCTCTCTGGTCAAAGGGCAATAATATTAACTCTCCACAAGGTATTAACTCCATTTTATAATCTTATACAAACTGGTCTTAAAAGTACAAAGAACAGAAAGAAAAACAGTACTGCAATTCAGCTAAGAAAGACTCCCATTCATGTACTGCTGTTGATTTTTCTTTAAATAGTAACCATGTGTTTTAAAGAATATCTAAGATGTATTTTTATTATGTATATATAAAACTCCTAGGGGACATAGCACAGTAGCAGAATAACAATGTTACTAAAGACTTCAGCAGGAATTCTACAAAATTTTTTAGGTTAATTTCCAAAATACATTTATGACACAGATTCTATCCCAACTCTTGTTTACACACCGTGTTTCTGCTCATCAGGTCCCCTATGTAAACCACTACGTTAATCTCCGGTGCCCAGACTTCAAACTCCCTCTGCCATGAGGTGAGGGTGGATAAAGGGACGACTATGAGGAAGGGTCCATACAGCTGGTGTTGGTGGAACAGGTAGGAGAGGAATGATATGGTCTGGATGGTTTTTCCTAGGCCCATTTCATCAGCGAGGATTACACTGTTACTTCTGCAGGGGGGAAAAAAAACATTAGTCCATCAAAAAAATGGTATGAGCACAAATAGCAGTAACATGAATGCTTCACACTGACAGTGGAGCAGGGCATCAATAGTGAGCCTCAATTGTATTTACCCTTATCTGTGATTACTTAAGGCTCCTACATAGGTTAAAAAAAAAGCCGGGCGTGGGGGCGCACACTTGTAATCCCAGTACTTTGGGAGGCGGAAACTGGAGGATCCGGGTTCGCGGCCAGCCTCAGCTCTCTCTCTCTCTCTCCCTGTCTCTCTCTCTTTCTACTTAGTGAGGCCCTCCGCAACTTCGTGAGACCCGGTTTCAAAATAAAAAAGTATAAAAAAATAGGGCCGGGGGCGTAGCACGGAGGTAGAATGCCACTGCGTTCAATCCCCGGTACCGCAAAAAAAAAAAAAAAAAAAAAAAGCGGAGGCCATAAATAGCTGAATAGTAAGTCATTTATAAGTATCTTCAAGATTTGGATTACTAGGAGAGGCTGTTCAGACTATGTTCTCTACTTTGCAATTAGGGCTTTGAATTACATTATCTTCCATCTTTTAACAGGGAAGGCAGGCTTTATTCCAGGTGTATACAACTATGGAACCTTGGGTCCCATCAATATAGAAAACATCAACAGGCGCTGCTGGTAAATCCTACAGCCTGCCAGCCATGTGTCTTTGCTCAAATGACCCACCCATTCCACTGTATACCACTGGGTAAACACTACACACGCTATTCCTAGACCTACATGCTGCAGGCGCATAGGCTATATTTTAAATACACCACAGTCTAAATCAGGGGTAGGCCACAGATCAGGCTTTACCCTACACCTACTGAAGGAGTATACCTAAGAAAAAGAGGAGAATTCTGTGTTTTCAACAAGCACTTTTGGAGATTCCGATGCAGCTGGGCCTTAAACCTCAGTTTGGGAAACGCTGCTCTAAGAAATGGGCTGGATTTCCATAGGATATTAATAGAAAAAACTTGAAGAAATAGCCAGAGTTGGGAAAGTATGTTTGGGAACTAGAAAGTAGCCCACTTGGCAGGAACTGGGAAGCTGTGCATGACATAAGGTTGCAAACATTATTAAAAGGTCCTTTAAGATAAGGCCACTGGGGCTGGCGAAGTGGTTGAGTGGCAGAATACTTGCCTAGCATGCACAAGGTCCTGTGTTTGATCCCCAGTACCACAAAAAAAAAAGTAGGACCACTGATAGTATGTACATAATATAAGCTTAACCAGTGAACCAGAGAAGACTCAAATACACAGGTTAAAGGCAATGTAACAGACTAGAAAAACATGTAATTCATAATGAAAGACATGTAATTCATCAGGAAGAGACAAAATTTTTAAAAAATACATTGTGTTCCACAGAGTAACTAGTTTTAGGGGTAAAGTACAGAAAAGGATAAAGCAGACCACCCTGGGAGAAGACAATGAGGAAGCACACCTCTAAAAACCTCAGATGCATCTGATTTTCTGTACAGTTTAGTTACAGCGTATTCCTTACACTAATTTCCATCTCATTTCCCCACCTTTCCACAATACTGAATACGAAGCAGGGTTAAGTTTCTCTACTATTTCTTGTCCCTAACAAACTGACTACAGTAGATTTGAATTGATTCACCTATTTTTCTGAAATCAGACCAAAATAGAACATCACTTCACGTAACATTCCTGTGACCAGGGAGGGCCTAATAGCTGCTCAGATCCTTTTGAGTTGATATTTAATTCTTCAGTTTAAAGTTTAAAAACTGTTGGCCAAAGACCGTGTACAAAACACTGTGTGACTTTGGACAAGATACATGGCACCTTTGCGCCTAACACCCTTCAACTAAAAAATAAAAGGGTTAAATTATATAATTTCTTAAAACACCACCTAGGTTTTTACCCATCCTGTAGGACAATCAGAAAGCATTCTCCTCTGAAAGGAAACTCTGTCTCAAGCCATGATAGGATGGTTTTATCAGACCCATGTTCTCAGTCATATAAAGTGAAGCTCCTCGAGATACCTAATTTTTATAACTGAGTATTGTATATTGTATTTTATTTTACAGGAGTAAAAATAGGTGGGCCCACTTGAGAAAGTCATTGTAAATGTATCTCTCTAACTAAAAACCATCTTTTCAGCATTAAGGAAAATTTTACATATTTTTATTTTCAAGCAGTAATTTAATTCTAAAATAAGAATATTTGCTTTACTATAAAATAATGAATAAATTAAGAGTTTGTGTGTAGGAAAAGGAATTTGTACATAAGCGTTAAAGGTACTTCTCATATTATACATGCCATAAAGACAGAGAAATCATGAATTTCTTTGTTCGCTGCTAAATTCTCAATACTTACAAGGGGCAAGCTTAGTAATTAGAATAACAATAAAGAAACCAAAAACAGTAAAGAAAACTTAAACATATGTTCTACCTACTTGCACCAGGAATGAGCAAGCCAGTTGAGACCTTCTAGCTGATAATCTCGGAGCTCCAGATTTTCCCCTCCTAAGTATGCTGGCTGTTTCTTTAAAGCTACAAATCGTGGTCTCTGCTTCAGGGCCTGAAAAACAAAAATTAACAAGGCCCAGGCCTGAGAAAATTTCTCCTTGCTCCTAAGTTAAAATGCTAGCCACAATTTGCATACTCTATACCAAAACACAAAAAGTTAAATTGCACATATGAATCACTGAACCCATTCCCCCCTTTCTTGGGACCGTATATTCCCAGAGTTCATCTTGAAAGAGTTCTTCATTAATTTGCTCCTTTCCTGAGGTAAGTTTGTGAACATTATATGGACCCTTATTTTTACAGCATCTCCACTGTATGGCAACAACAAGAGTCTCCTATTTTCCTAGAGTTATCTTTATGTTATGTTATTCTTTTTTTTTTTTTTTGGCGGTACTGGGGATTGATCTCAGGCACATTCTACCTCCGAGCTCCACACCCAGCCCTATTTTTATTCTTTATTTTGAAACAAGGTCTCACTTAAGTTGTGGAGGCCTCACTAAGTAGCTAAGGTTGGCCGTGAACCTGGATCCTCCAGTCTCAGCCTCCCAAGTACTGGGATTACAAGCATGCGCCACCATGCCCGGCAGTTATGTTATTCTTAACAATACAAAACAATGGCTCTGGGAAAGTCCATCATGTGATAAATGCAGCTAAGTAGGCAATCCTCATAATTACCAGGATTTGCAACAGAAATTTGTAAACTCCGAAACGTAGCCTACTTACCCTGAGTCCCCAGCTACATGAATTTGGTTTTCTGAAGGAAAAGTTGCTGATTTTACCACTAAAGGTTTGAAGAATAAATAGCATTCTAGTAAGGGCAAGTCGCAACTGTTGGCACCAAGTATGGACTCTAGCCAAATCAGTTTGGGAAACAGTGGATCAAATTTACACAAATTTCTTTACTCATGAGTTTTCAACGTCTGACCATCTATATCTATAGTGTAGATTAATAGGAGAAATTTACTCAGGAATGCATCCCAAAGTTACATGGCCTCAAAAGTCTTTCCTCGGGGCACATTTCTCTGAAGACTGGTACTCCAAGGAGCCTATTATGAGAAGTATCATCCTAGCAGAGTATCTATAAGGGTATCAATGGTTTCAGCTCTCCTACGGGAGGGCGCCTGGCAGTGAATGGAATCTGACTCCTCGCTCTTACCCTCTGAACAACCATCCATCCACTCCTGCCACCCCGTCCACTCCCACCGTGTCACAACTACTGCCCTTGCCCTCACGCTGGGTCTTCACTCATGGACTTCTATGACATATTACTGGTTGGATCTTCTGTCTCCAGAGTCTACTACACTCTGCCATTAGATGAAGCTTTCTAAATAAAATACAGCTTTCACTCTGCTGCTCTGCTCAGCAGGGAACCAGTGCCTATAGGTTAAAGTCAAAATGCCCTTCCTTCAAGGTAATCAAGACATACACACACACTTTGACCTAAACATTCTCAACATCGTCATCTCCCTCTCCAACCCAGGGCATCTGGTAGTAGTCATATTGCACTACAAGCATCTTTCTCTTGGTACCTTTCATGGTACCTTTCATGGCAGGGCAACACCCTGGGCCCCCTCTTGTCTGTCTTTCAAGCACCACAATTTCCTTTTGGAACCCCTTCAATAACGTCTGGAGCTCAGTGACGTTCACCTCTGTACCTCTCTGACCAGAGACTGTCACACTCATTGACACGCAATCCCAGGTTGACTTCCATGGACAGAAGTAGACATCCATGATGAGACAGAGCCCAGGTCTAATAAATACATTTCTTACTTTGAGGACCCAAGAATACCACTTTCCAGATGGAATAAATTCCAAAGAAGGAAGAGGATTTCTACAGCCAATCTGGCAAATAAAGCTTATATAGCCGGGCGTGGTGGCGCATGCTTGTAATCCCAGTACTTTGGGAGGCGGAGACTGGAGGATCCGGGTTCGCAGCCAGCCTCAGCTCTCTCTCTCTCTCTCTCTCTCTCTCTCTCTCTCTCTACTTAGGCCCTCCGCAACTTTGTGAGACCCGGTTTCAAAATAAAGTATAAAAAATAGGGCCGGGGGTGTAGCGCGGAGGTAGAATGCCCCTGGGTTCAATCCCTGGTACCGCAAAAAAAAAAAAAAGCTTATATATTTCGTTACTAACTTAGAATTTAGACATCCCCCTTCCTGTCTCTTTTCTTTTAAAGTACCTATATCTTTTAAGTATTCCCCACAATATAGCTATTTCTAATTCAATAAATTATAAAATTAAAGAAGTCATCAAAAGCTAGGTGTGGTAGTGCACACCTGTGATCCCAGTACTTGGGAGACTGAAACAGGAGGATTGCAGGTCCGAGGCCAGTCTCAGCAACTTAGGGAGGTCCTCCACAACTTAGAGAGACCCTATTTTAAAAACAAAAAAGGAATGGGGGTGTAGCTCAGAGGTAGAATGCCTCTGGGTTCAATCGCCACTACCAAAAAAAAAAAGGAAAAAGAAAGAGAAGTCAGCAAAGCCACTATACAACAACTCATTCTCTCCATTTGTTGTAATTATTTTCTTTTAATGTCACACTTAAGTCATCTTCTTTCATTTCAAAATGGGAATCATCATTTACTCTTGTAATATTTTCTCCTTTCAACCGGGCATTGTGTCGCATGCCTGTAATCCCTGTACTTGGGAGGCTGAGACAGGAAAATCGCAGGTTTAAGGACAGCCTCAGGAATTTAGTGAGACTCTCAGCAACCTAACGAGACCCTGTTTCAAAACAAAAAAAAAAAAAAAAACAGTTGGGGTGTAGCTCAGACATTACAATGCCTCTGGGTTCAATTCCCAGTACAAAAAGAAAAACAAAATTTTTTTCCTCTCAATTTATGTGACTAACCCTTTGTACAAGTACATCTTTTCCCTAAAAAGCAAACCCAACAGTCACCACACCTTGCATTCTCTTGTTGGGATAGTTTTCGAGTTGTTCCGACTGTGGAAGCTGTCGATGCAGTTCTGGAATTTCTTTCCAATCAGGGCTTCATCTTCCCAGCTACACTCTGAATAGGGCAGTCCCATCCATTTGCATAGATATTCAGGTTCATTCGAAGGTGCTGGCTTCCGAGTGTGAGCTATGTCATACATAAAAATGTACAGATCAAAAACTGTCAGAGATAGTGACATTCTTTTTATAGCATAGCCAACGAAACACCATGTGGTAAAAACCTAAGTAATCTGCAAAAAAAAAAGAACTCTTAAATGTGGAACATTTATAAACAAGATTTCTTACTTACCTGGAAAATCTGTTTGACCCAATGTAGATTTACTTGTCTTCACAGCTAAACAAATGCAAAATAAGACAGAAAAGTTATAACCATACTAAGATAAACAGATGTTTTATGAACAAGAATACAACTATATTCTACTGTCTCACATCTGCAAAGTCTTATTCTCAACTCCTTCTCAAGCTATCCCACAATTTCTCTGTTCCCCTGGAAACGAAGCTCCTCGCAGCAGTTGTTGGTCCCAATCCAGCCTGCACTGCCACCATTTCATGGGTCCCTTTCACGAGTGCCACAACTAGTGTCATATTTGAGGATTAAGTCCCAGTCCTGACTGTCCCTGACGGACAGCGTTCCCAGCACAGCGCGCTCTCTCTCTCTCTCTCTCTCTCTCTCTCTCTCTCTTTCTGCTGTCCTCCTGCCCCAGTCTACTTCTCAGTCTCCCGTGCGGGCTGCTTGCTGACCTCCACACATTGGAGTTCTCTCAAACTTCTTTTTCTCACCAGATATATTACATTTCTGATGATCACTTTAAACCTTAGGATTTTTTTTGTTTGGTTGGGTTGGGTTTTTTTGTGATACTGAGGATTGATCCCAGGGGAGTTGTATCTGAGATATATGCCCAGCCCTATTTTATTTTATCTTTTACTTTGAAACAAGGTCTCACTAAGTTGCTGAGGGCCTCACTAAGTTGTTGAGGCCGGTCTTGAACCTGCGATCCTCCTATCTTAGCCTCCCAAGTATTGGGATTGCAGGTGTGTGCTACCACACCCAGCTAAACCTTAGGCTTTAAATTATGACCTATAATACTGCTAAATACCCAAATTTTAATCTTTAGGCCAGACTAAAAGTTCTATATCCCAGAACCACATATGCACCAGCCTTCAAAATATTCTCCTCTGAGATGATTGAAAATTATAACAAACTTGCAAATATCAAACTAAGCTTTTGATATTTACTCCAAAAATCAGCTCTTCCTTTCATCTTTTCATTTCAGTAAATGGTACCTCCATTCTATTATGTTCAAGTCAATGACCTTGGTATCATTCTTGACACTTTCATCCCCACACCCAAACTTATGAGCAAATCTTGTTAGCTTTCCCTTCAAAATAAAAGTCAGAATCAGTCTGGTCTCAAAAAGTAAACTTACAAAATGCATTTTTAAATTTTCATTATCCCAAAAGCAAAAGCCATCCTTCTTTGAGTTCAAACATGGCTAAAATAAGTCTCCATGTACTTACCTATTACTCTTTCTACTATCTGATACTGTTTATTCAACTCTGAGGCCAGCTCCTGTTGGCAATTGAAATATTCCACATCTTCAGGAGATACTTTCCCTAACCTGGACAGAAGACAAACAGAAAAAGCACATAACAATTAGATTTTTGGGGACCTATACACATAACAGAGCAAAAATCTGAATTAGAAAAGTAAACTTATGTACCTCCATCTATTTCTTTACTAATCTTTACTAGTAATTAGTCCTGAGATTCTTTATCTCCCTCACATCATTTTCTGTAAATTTGGTGTAAAACCAAGATTAGTTTTAAGTGTATTATAACCCGGGAGTCTACAATATTAACTCTTCATATCTAAGCCACCCCAGCCTAACCACAAGACAATGGCAAGGTGTTTTAGAGAATGGGCTCTGGACTCACAAATCCTGGGTTCATTTGCAGAACTGTGCCTCACTCTCCCTTTCTAGAAAAGTGGGATGACATTACAGATTTAACATCTTTATTGTGAATACTAAAGAGATAATTTAGGAATACTGCTCAAAGAGCTAAGTGTTATTAACTCTAAAAACTTAGTAACCAAATACGAAAACATGTAATGTCTCCAGGTCGCAATTTTACAGAACAGAACTGTAGCTGTCTCTGTGTTGAGATGATCAGGGCAAGATGTGAGAACCTAGATAGCTGTGCTCTCCATGCAGTATTTAAAAATCTTCCCATCCCTGAGGCTGCAAATATCTTTTTAATCCATGAAGGGAAATGTACCATTGTTTGATTTCATCCTCTTTCTTCTTGAAGTTCTCTAGTTTTTTTAGGCCCTTCACTTTCTGTTGCTGTAAGGATTCTTCACTCTCCCACGTGCTGTGAATGTAAGACCAACCCTTCCACTTGATCAAGTACTGGATTTCACCTTCTTCCTTTTCAGTGTCAAAGTCACCACTAGGGTCTCCATTAGCTTCAACAGCATATACAGTAGTAGAAGCTCCAGTTGCTGCAAAAGGATTCAGTTAAACTTTAAAGAGAGCATGTGAGGACTCGGGATGTAGCTCAGTGGTAGATCTCTTGCCTACCATGCACAAGGACCTGGGTTCAATTCTTAGCATGGTAAAAACAGAGAGAGCAAGTACATGAAACCAGGCATTGAAAAGCTTCCTAAGCAAGCAATTTTCTAAGAATCTCTATGGAGCTGAACCACCTAAATACTTTGAATTGAAATAAGCATAAACTCACAATATAGAATGGACTTTGTCGATAATTACAAATATTTTCTAAGTGCTAACCCAATTCTACATTTTAAAGTGTATTCCAGCCAGGTGAGGTACCACATGCCTATAATCCCAACTACTTGGGAGGTTGAGGCAGGAGGATCACAAGTTCAAGGCTAGCCTCAAAAACTTAGTGAAGCTTGTCTTAAAAATTTTTAAAGGGGCTGGGGATGTAGCCCAGCACTTTAGTGCTTGCCTAGCATGTAAAAGGTCCCAGGTTCAATCCCAGAACCAGACACACACAAAAAAAAGTATTCCAAAATTTGCAAGTGAAATCAAAGAAATCCTTCCTCTACACAATAAAGATGGAGCAGCACTAACTTGGTTTTTTTGTTTGTTTTTTGGTCCCTACTAACTTGAAAAATCCCTCTTGCCAGAAGTAAGAAAAGAAAATCAAAGTACCCTCCTCTGACCCGCCCACCCAGAGATTTCTGTTAACTCAACTTCAAGTGAAGCCAGAATAGGGGAACAAAAAAAAAGACAAAAGGTATGAAGTATTATTTTGACATTTCCTTTATGAAAAGGTTAAAGCAACTAAGTTACTGAGATATCTCAAATAGATATTATTTTAAAACTTTCACTACTATTCAAGTATATATTTGACCAGTTTGGGTTGTTTGTTTTGTGGTACTGGGGATGGAACTCAGGGGCATTCTACCCCGGAGTTACATCCCCTGCCCTATTTTATTCTTTTATTTTGAAACAGGGTCTAAGTTGTGGAGGGCCTCACTAAGTTGCTGATGCTTGCCTTGAACCTGTGATCCTCCTGTCTCAGCCTCCCAAGTACTGGGATTATAAGTGTGAGCCACCACGCCCAGCTCAGTTTGGTATTTTTAAAAGAAGACTTGGAAACAACTAAAACCAGATATGCTTAATGTTAATAAGCAATTATCTCTGCCACATCATTGCTTCATAAAATATTGCTTATCTTTACTGACTTAATTTAAAATATCAAGCCGGGCGTGGTGGTACACACTTGTAATCTCAGGATTTGGGCTGAGACTGGAGGATCTGGGTTCGCGGCCAGCCTCAGCTACTTAGTGAGGCCCTTCGCAACTTAGTGAGACCCTGTTTCAAAATAAAGATTCAAAAATAGGGCTGGGGTTGTAGCTCGGAGGTAGAAGGCCCCTGGGTTCAATCCCAGGTACCACAAATATATATATATATATATATTAGAGACATATGAGATGCACTTACTCCTTTGTCCTCAACTCTGAAACATGATGGCTAAGTCAGAAAGACTTCTACTTTCACAACAAATAAAAGTGTGGACTGAAACTCATCACATCAGAGTTAAAACATATAAAATGTGGGCCTTACTGAGCAGATACAAAAAGGGGTCTGTTTCCCAGAGACACATACCTCCTTTCTTCCCCAGTCTTGAATCTAAGACCTTTTCAATAGTCTCACTATTATCTTGCTGCTCATCAACTCCTTCTCCAGTCATTTCAATGAGATCATCTGAGTCGGTCTCAAAGTCATCATCTTCTTTATAACTGCAAGAGAAATAATGCTGAATAAATGAGAAATTATAGTTTAAGGATTTAAACACCCCCATACGTAATATTGCGAGAATAAGGAATCATACTCTACAGGTTCCACTGCATTGTTTTGCAAACGTGCCGTTCAGTGGAGTCAGTGCTTACTCATTCCCCAATTCAGCGATGCTCACAGATAACTCCAAGAAGGCTAACTCAGGTTTCAAAGTTAAAATACTGTATTTATACTAATTTTTCTAAGCAAGATATACAAAAAAGTACAAGCACATTCCTATTTTTTTCTTTTTTTGTGTGTGGTTCTGGGGATGGACCCCAGGGGCATTCTACCTCCAAGCTACACCCGCAGTCCTATTTTTTTTATCTTTATTTTTTGAAACAGGGTCTCACTAAGTTGCAGAGGGCCTCAATAAGTAGCTTTCTAGTATCCGATTATTACTAAGTAAACAAGAAAACTATCACAAAGAAACTACATAATGAAAGAAAAATCGCTATTATTTCATTAGACAAAAGGGAAGTATTTCTAAAATTAAATGTCCCCTCCCTGTATTATATCTCCCAATAATAAGAATATGAAATGTGAGTACTCCTAAACTGTTGAGATTTTTTTTTTTTGGGGGGTACCGGGGACTGAACCCAGGGGCGTTCTACCTTCACGCTACACCCCTGGCCCTAGTTTTTATACTTTATTTTGAAACCGGGTCTCACGAAGTTGCGGAGGGCCTCACTAAGTAGAGGGAGAGAGAGACAGGGAGGGAGGGAGGGAGGGAGAGAGAGAGAGAGAGAGAGAGAGAGAGAGAGCGCTGAGGCTGGCCTCGAACCCGGATCCTCCAGTCTCCGCCTCCCAAAGTACTGGGATTACAAGCGTGTGCCACCAAACCCAGCCCAACTTTTGAGAATTTCAACAAACATACTTCCTGGTAATAAAACACAAAATGCAAGCAGGGCGTGGTGGCACATGCCTGTAATCCCAGGACTTGGGAGGCTGAGACAGGAGGATAGCAGGTTCGAAGCTAGCCTCAGCAATTTAGTGAGGCTCTCAGAAACTTAGTGAGACCCTGTTTCCAAATAAAAAATAAAATAGATCTGAGGGTGTAGTTTGGAGGTAGAAGGCCCCCGGGTTCCATCCCTAGTACCACAAAAAATAATAATAATAAATAAATAAATAAGCCGGGCGTGGTGGCGCACGCTTGTAATCCCAGTACTTTGGGAGGTGGAGACCGGAGGATCTGGGTTCGCGGCCAGCCTCAGCTCTCTCTCTTTCTCTCTCTCTCTCTCTCTCTCTCTCTCTCTCTCTC
>PVJS01007212.1:25316-57030 GCA_004027185.1 Glis glis | reverse complement strand
GAGAGAGAGGGAGAGAGAGAGAGAGAGAGAGAGCTGAGGCTGGTCGCGAACCTGGATCCTCCGGTCTCCACCTCCCAAAGTACTGGGATTACAAGCGTGCGCCACCATGCCCGGCCCAAATGCTAATTTTTTATGTGAAAATAGATGTTTTATTTTAAAATAACTCTGTTTTAGCGCCAGGCGTGGTGGCGCACACTTGTAATCCGAGTACTTTGGGAGGCGGAGACCGGAGGATCTGGGTTCGCGGCCAGCCTCAGCTCTCTCGTTCTCTCTCTCCCAGTCTCTCTCTCTCTTTCTTTCTCTCTCTCTCTGTCTCTCCCTCTCTCTCTCCTTAGTGAGGCCCTCCGCAACTTCGTGAGATCCGGTTTCAAAATAAAGTATAAAAAATAGGGCCGGGGGTGTAGCGCGGAGGTAGAACGCCCCTGGGTTCAATCCCTGGTACCGCAAAAAATAAAATAAAATAAAATAAAATAAAATAATAAAATAAAATAAAATAAAATAAAATAACTCTGTTTTAGTTTTACAGAGTTATTTTATTGGTGCATTGTAATCATTCATCTTGAGTTTCAGGGTGGTAGAAGTATACATGCACACGTCACTCAATTAGCCCTCCTCGATTCCCACCCCCGTTCCCTCCCCCTTCCCTCCTTCTCATGCTCAGCATAGTAGTTGACTTTGATGAGTTGTGTATGTCCATCCTGTGCATTAGTTGGAGTGACAAAACATAAATATAGAAGAAACATGATGATGTTTCTAGAACAATCAAGTGGAGACAGAAGCAATATTTGGGGTGTGGGCCTGATGCCATAGAGTTCCAGTTGTAATGATGAGACAGGGTACTTGGCTCAAGGTCAGAGACGGGGACAATGACAGGGGAAGAAAGGCTGCTATTCTGCCTTGTTCTTGTGATGTGGTATGAATCAAAATTCCCACTCAGACTTGGAGAACTGAAAACAGGTCAGATAGAAGAATTGCTTTTAATTCTAGGTACATTTTACTTTCAGAAATGCGATAGCCGGGTGTGGTGGCGCACGCTTGTAATCCCAGTACTTTGGGAGGCGGAGACTGGAGGATCCGGGTTCGAGGCTAGCCTCTGCTCTCTCTCTCTCTCTTTCTCTCTCTCTCTCTCTCTCTCTTTCTCTCCGTCTCTCTCTCTCTCCTTAGTGAGGCCCTCCGCAACTTCGTGAGACCCAGTTTCAAAATAAAGTATAAAAAAACAGGGCTGGGAGTGTAGCTCGGAGGTAGAATGCCCCTGGGTTCAATCCCCAGTACCACAAAAAAAAAATTAAAAAAAAAAAGAAATGCTATGTGTTAGTCATTTTTGCTATGCTATTCCTACTACTTATTTAGGTGGTTTTATTGATGAGGTATTATAAATATCTACCAAAACATATTTGTTTTAGATGCATATATTCTCATAAGTACTGATTCTAATACAGATGGGCAAGAATTGTTGTAATTGGTTTTGTTCTAATAAAGCAAATTTTAAGTCATTCACAATCCTGGTAGCAAATGTTATTCTTAATTTGTAGATTTCAAATTCCTTCCTTAATCATTCAGGAGGCACATTCTGAAAAGTCCATCTTCTTGAGATCCACTTCCTATTTCCCCCTTTGAGCAGGTTGTATGCATCTCTGAGCCAAAGGCTTGCCTTCAGTGTCTCCAAGGGCACTTACTAATTTTCTTCCTTTCTTCATCTCAGTCATTAAAATCAAAGTCTTTAGCTGGAGTCCAAATCCTACCGCAAAATGACTTCAGTCGACCTTTCCTGCCTTATCTCCCATTCCTCCAAATAATCCTTGTGGTCAGGCATGATTTTCTTCTGTCTGAGTGTGTCACTGATCATCCAGGCGGTGGGGGTGCTTTCACATAGGATTCTCATATGTGCTTGAAATAGGTCTCTCAGTGGCAGTCTGCGCTGTACATCCAGCCGGTTCTCCCTGTTCTGAGCCAACAGATACCTGCTTATACCTGTTGACTCCTCAGCTGCCTGGAAAGGCCCCAGTGTATCCTTGGCCATCATGAGAACCCCATATCCTTGCCAACATGGGCCATTTGGAATTCTTCCAACATTTCCATTCTCCAGGTGCTGAAATGGTGCTGAGGATTTGCCATGTAGGCAGCAGGGGTGTGGGTCTCTTCGGCCCTCTCTTCCAGCCTTCTATGATACCTTTTTTACTGAAGCTCCTGCTCCTCACTCCGACACAAAATGACAAATAATTCCATCAACTTCTTCTACACCTTTGCATTAGTTTCCTAGGGATGGCATAACAAATTTCCACAAACTATATCGATTCAAATAGCAGAGACTTACTTCCTCATAGTTCTGGAGGTCAGATGTCCAAAATCGAGGTATTTGCAGGGCTGTACCTCAGTGAAGGGAACAATCCATGCTTTGAGTCTTCCAAATTCTGATGTCTCCAAGTGTTCCTTGCCTCATGGCTACACCAAAGCAACATCTATGGTCACATCGCCTCCTCCCCTTTATGAGTATCCTGTCTCTCTTATGAGGACATTTGTCATTTGATTTAGGGCCCACTCAGATAACCCAGGATGATCATATCTAAATCCCTTAACTTAATTACAGCCTTAACTTAAACTGAAAAGGGGTTGCCAAGACCCTCTTTCCTAATAAGGCAACAATCACAGGTTCTGGTCTTGTAGACATGGACATATCTCTTTGAGGCCAAAATTTAAAGCATGATAGCTGCTTTTCTACAGGGGGCTCAAAATCACTGACAGGTATCCAGAGGGGATGAGGGGGAGCCTCCTCAGGGCCAAGCAACCCACTGTTTTCCCTTTACTCCTTGAAGAGCCCTTCGCCATCCCAAATTTCACTTTTCCTCTTTCAGCTACCTAAACAAAAAGACTCTATGTATACCAACTAAAACAGTTTGTGATTCCGTGTGAGGGAAGGGTAGAGGAGATAGAAGATCGAGGGGTAGAATGATGTTTTCAGAAGGGAAGAAGAAGCCAAATTTTTAATCAGAAAGTCCAAAATGTATGTCAACCATATAGGTGAAATCCATGATCAAATAAGAGAAAAAGTGACAAAATCAGTGTCTAGAAGAGTGACACTCCTGGCGGTGTACAGTCTGAGTCATGCAGGAATTTTTCCAAAAGTAGAAACTGGACACTGGGATGTTTTGCATTCATTATGGTAATAGATGCAACTTCTTAAAAAGCTGAATATTTATGGCCTGCATTGCCAGATAAAAATTCCCTAAATAATGAGTCACAGACAAGCCCAAAGGAACAAATTTCCCAAACAGGTAGTATACAGGTATTTACATGCATATGTATGTGTGGGTTAATTATGAAAAAACACGTAGAAATGTTTGAAGAGAGCTTAACATAAGGTATAGACCTATCTTCATTGTGTATTTTATCATAGCTCAAATAAGCAAGATAGGGTTCATATCCTACCCATAATTTATAATTGCTCGTTAGTATTTTATAGCATAGATTCTTAATACTTAATTATTGTAACTTATTATCACAGCTCCAAATGCTGTAAGTATAAATCTATAAAAACATCTAAAAAACAACTAAAAAGGTTATAAAAATTGCCCTCTTTTACCTAGTAATAAATCATTTGCTACACATAGACCACACCAGTGGCAGTTCATAAAAGTTTTACCCTTGGCTCATGAAATCTTTCTAGGTTCTACCTACAAATCCTTGCTACTCAAGGTATGGGCCACAGACATACCTTGATCTAGGAGCTTGGTAGAAGTACAGAATTTCAGTCCCCCCATCCCAGGCTTATTGAATAAGTTATTCATATGCATATTACTCTTTCCACTTTATTACTTATTAATGACCTCTTCTCTTATTCCCTTAAACTTAACATTTTGTCATTCTGAGTTACTACTTTTCTTTCAATTCAATAATTTATGTGCCTTTCTCTTCAAAAGAGTGAAATGAAGCCAGGGACAGTGGCGTAAGCTTGTCATCCCAGTACTTGAGAGGCTGAGACAGGAGGATCACATGTTTGGGGCCAGCCTGATCAATTTAGCAAGACCCTATTTCAAAATAAGAAATAAAAAGGGCTAGGGGTATAGCTCAGAAATAGAATGCCCCTGGGTTCAATCTCCATTACCACAAACATAAAAGATCTGAAACTGCATATTTGAAACTGGAGAAGGGGGGTTATAAAAATAAGTTAGTCAATGAATAATCACTACTTAATATTTATTTTATTTAGATCCCCCAATTATTGAAGGAAATATGGAGGCGGCAAAAGCAGTAGACTTAATCCCATGGATGGAGTATGAATTTCGTGTGGTGGCCACTAATACACTGGGTATAGGAGAGCCCAGCATACCATCCAACAGAATTAAAACAGATGGTGCCGGTACGTAGAAGAAAATTTTTAAATGTTAAAAGGTTCATAAATGCAGTGCCACTTTAATATTTGGAAACAAATAATGCTCTGAGGTAAGTGACTCATCTAAAAAGTGTATGCACGCGTAGAGACATATTTCACACATGGGAACATTCTATGTCAAGATAGCCAAAAACCAAAGAGGAAATATGAAGGTTCTGAATATTTTTACATAATACATGGAGGGGAAGAGATAAATAGAAACACCCTACATATCCCACCAGAGACTATTTTAATGAAGTTGGTATTTAGAGTAGAGTCTTTAATGTAAATTCTGCATCTTTGCCAGGGAGACTCTAGATTAAACAGGTCTCATTATTTAGAAGGTTTGTACAGGAGGATCCAGGTTCGCGGCCAGCCTCAGCTACTTAGTGAGGCCCTCCGCAACTTCGTGAGACCCTGTTTCAAAAGAAAGAATAAAAAATAGGGCCGGGGGTATAGCTTGGAGGTAGAATGCCCCTGGGTTCAATCCCTGGTAGCGCCAAAAAAAAAAAAAAGGAATAGAAGGTTTGTATTTTGTGTTTCTCCTAGGGACATTTGTAACGGAGTGCCCACATGGGCGTTGGGTGGGGTGGTGGGTACCAGGGCATGGAGACACTGAGGAGGACTGCTCAGGTGTGCCACTCAGAGAGTCCCAGCGTCTCCAGGAAACAGTCAGGGTATGTCCTTTCAAAGTGAGGTGTCACTCTAAAGATGCTCTTTTATCATAATTCCACCTTGGGTCTTCTTCCTGTTCAGGTTCCTATTATTATGCTAAATGCCAACTCCATTTATATAGGCTTTACTGAAAGAAATACTCCTTGCTTTCCCCCCATTTCCCCTGAATTTCTAAGGTAAAATGTTGTTCTGATTCTAATGATGGCTCTTCTTTTATTATTCCCTTTTTATCAAAAAGAATTTTCTTTTTTTTTTGGTCTAGGTTCTCAGAGATCCTTTGTTTCAACTTGCTCTCAGTGGTTTATTTGGGGAAAAAGATATTTTTTAAACAGATGACAGACTATTACTGAAACTCTACTGTGATCTCTTACTATCACTTCTTCACATTTCTGGCTACCTCAATTACTATTTGGTAACTTCTAAATAGAATTATGGATTCTAATGTCTTTGGATTTTAATGCAAAGTAATTTCCAGGGAAAGCTCCCAGGAAACTGTCTTAAAGTTTCATGTAATTTTATCCAATTTATCAGATAAAAATTAACAATTCTGAAATAAAGAAAGAAAAATAGCATTGAATACCTGGTTTGCACAGAGTATTTTCACCTACATTTTATTTTATTTTATTTATTTATTTATTTATTTATTTATTTATTTATTTATTTATTTGCGGTACCGGGGATTGAACCCAGGGGCGTTCTACCTCCGCGCTACACCCCCGGCCCTATTTTTTATACTTTATCTTGAAATCGGGTCTCACGAAGTTGCGGAGGGCTTCACTAAGTAGACAGAGAGAGAGAGAGAGGGAGAGAGAGAGAGAGAGAGAGAGCGAGCTGAGGCTGGCCGTGAACCCGGATCCTCCGGTCTCCACCTCCCAAAGTACTGGGATTACAAGCGTGCGCCACCACGCCCGGCTACCTACATTTTATTTTAAGATCAAAATAATATTTTGATGGTAGGTGTGCTATCTCTATGGTCATTAATGGGCAGTAGACCCAGAGACTTTAGTAGTCTACCTATGTTCTTAGGTCACAGGGCTGCGAGTTTCCTTCCGTTCTTGTCTCTCCAAAAGAAAGATTTCAGCCGGACGTGGTGGCGCACACTTGTAATCCCAGTACTTGGGAGGCTGAGACAGGAGGATCGCAGGTTCGAGGCCAGCCTCAGCTACTTAGTGAGGCCCCTCCGCAACTTAGTGAGACCCTGTTTCAAACATAAAGAATAAAAAATAGGGCTGGGGGTGTAGCTCGGAGGTAGAACGCCCCAGCGTTCAATCCCCGGTACCACAAAAAAAAAAAAAGAAAGATTTCATTTGGGAGACACAGCTAGGGTAGCTAGGGTGAACATAATGGGTTTTATTGGGTGGTTTCACCAAAAATCCCACCCCTCCTCATGTATAGTAATTTGGGGTGGTTGTTGCTTAGTGTGAATGCACTAAATTCGCCTTGTTGGAATTTCCCGCTGGTGTCTAATACTGCAATGTGAGGCCTGGAAGTCTCTGACCGCAGCTGGGTGGGGCAATCTCCATATCTTTTCTCGGGAAGGCTCCCTCTTTTCCCATTTGCCTGCCCTGCTCATCTCTGGCTGACTACCTAGCACATATACCTGCTTGCAAGATTATAATTCCTGTTAGCAAATTCTTTATAATTTTTATATGGATTGCATGTTAAAATGTTAATATTTTGAATATACGGCATTAAATATATTAAAATTAAAAAAAGATTCGGAATTCAAATCCAGATCTCTCTGGCACCATTTACCATACACTGAGCTTTCTTTTCCAAAGGCAATTTGTCAAGCAGGACTCTAAAAACTCATCTATTTGTATGAACCTGTAGTATGGTTCTATGAGAAACTTAAATTTATTTCTTCCTTAACTGTGAAGCTAGAAATGACCTAAATATTAAAATTTTCGTTTAGCATATCCATTTACCAAATGAACAAAAACGTTCCTTTTCTTTACCTCACAGAAATCCCATTAGGATGTGGAGGAGATCTAAGTCAAGACTGTAAAAACACAGAAACCACAAAGCCAGCGCCCTTGTGTTTGTTTTTTATTATTATCCCCCCCAAACCACCTATGTTTGCAATTGAGGCTTCTGTGTGACTGAACACAGTTACCCTTTCTTTTTTTTTTTTTTTTTTTGCGGTACCCGGGATTGAACCCAGGGGCGTTCTACCTCGTTGCTACACCTCTGGCCCTATTTTTTTATACTTTATTTTGAAACCGGGTCTCACGAAGTTGCGGAGGGCCTCACTAAGTAGAGAGGGAGAGAGAGAGACAGGGAGAGAGAGGGAGAGAGACAGAGAGACAGGAGGGAGAGAGAGAGAGAGAGAGAGAGCTGAGGCTGGCCGAGAACCTGGATCCTCTGGTCTCTGCCTCCCAAAGTACCTGGATTACAAGCGTGCGCCACCACACCCGGCCTATTAATAATCATTTTAAAGTTTAACAATCTTACAATAATGTGGTACCCTGTCACCTCATTTGGCAATATATTTCCATTTTTGCAAGCATAATAGAAGAAAAATAAAATAATTTCATGTTATTTTAATCACCTAAAAGGAATTATTTTATAAGCTAGGCCTGGTGGTACACACCTGTAATCCCAGCACTCGGGAGGCTGAGACAGGAGGATCTCAGGTTTGAGGCCAGCCTCAGTACCTTAGAGAAACCCTGAGCAACATAGGACACCCTGTTTTAAAATAAAAAATAAAATAAGGCAAGGGTTGTAGTTCAGAGGTTGAATGCCCCTGGCTTCAATCCCCAGTACCAAATAATTAAAAAATAAAATAAAAACCTTTATATATTTAATAAAATAAAATTCAACAGAATTTCTCCTTGTTTTTTCCTTTCACCTGTTTTATTAAAAACGAATATACATAAAATTGGACATTTACCTTTTTGTATCCCAAAAAGAAAATAAAAATTCTCTCTAAATGGAGGATGTTTATCTTGTCACGTACTATTACAATGACTAAGAGACGCCAGCATATGTTCCGTGGGATAAAGGCTAGTTCCCATTAGATGGAAAGGTGGACCCTACGCCTCATTAGCTGACTGGAGAGAGGTGACATTATCCAGGGCTGCACATGCCCTTATCTGTCCAATTACTTAATCCTGAGACCTCCATGCACAGTTAAGTATATTTTTTGGGCTCAGACAAGTGCTCTATAAAATGGATGGTCCCAAATGAAGAATTAGAAGATACGTTTGTAATTCATTTGAACCCATTTAATTTTGACTGTAAGAAAAAGATAACAAAAGCATCCTTTGAAATACGGTGCCACTGTAAGACGTATTCCTACAGCTAATAGCTCTGCGGGCGCATTCGGTGAGGTGATACTAGCAAATGGTTTATTTTAACAGCTTTGGTGGTTTTTTGCCAGGTCAAGCCAGTTTAAGGGGGAAAAGAAGAAAAATAACAAAACCAGAACCAACATTTCCATATTATGGATAAAGCCTTAATTTTATGCCTAATGAGGCTAGTCAGCTCTTTCATTTAGTTTTCACTATTTCTTTTGTGTTTCCTTTTTGTTTTTCTTTCTGTCTTTTTAAAAGCATATATTCAATAAAGGGGAAAGAATGCCACTAAGAACATATTTTGTAGTTGGTAAGGCACTATGTTAAAGTAAGTTTCTGTTATTAGTAATTAAATAGATAAATACTTTTTAAAAGAAGCAAAGAGAGCCGGGAGTGGGGCCACGTCTGTAATCCCAGTACTTGGGAGGCTGAGGCAGGGTGATCACAGGTTCAAGGCCAGCCTCAGCAATTTAGTGAGGCTCTCAGCAACTCAGCAAGACCCTGATTCAAAATAAAAAATAAAATAGGGCTGGGGGTGTAGCTCAGAGGTAGAATGTCCAAGAACCATCAAAAAAAAAAAAAAAGCAAAGAGTATAGAATTTTTAGACATTAGGAGATCTGAATTAAAGTTGGCAGCTTCTCTACCCGAGAGCAAAGTAACCTGGACAAGTTAATCAACTTCTCTGGGTTCATTCACCTTTTCTGTGAATGAGGATCATGTTACCTGTCCACACACTTCAAACTGCTGATCTGAGCATTCAATTCAGTGTGGTGCGGTATGAAAAAAATAATTTTTAAGTTCTAGATGAGTCTGTTATTAAGCATGGATTATTCACTCCTTCAGCATTTTTATAAGTTAGGGATATTTAGCACATTTAATTAAAACATTATATATGTTATATATGCTTGATATATATTACATACAATATATAGTTGATGTATTTAATGCTTGATATATATTACATACAATATATAGTTGATTATTTAATTTCTGCCATTATAAAGAGACCATCTTCGGAACTGAAAAGATTATATTTATATTGTTATCTTGCTTAACAGCACAGCATCTAGACCTGGTGTTTAGAATGATTTGTAGAAGAAAAAGGGAGAAACAAGGAGGGTAAGGCTACCTGAAGTTAAGAAGATGTTGAAAAGAAGAGCGCTCAAAGCAATAGTGAGATTATTAGATCATGATTAAGAAGAATCTATTACCAAATATGTATTCTTTTGTTTGAGAACAAGATTAACATCTGTATTATATGCTTCTGTTTTTCATACACAGAGAAAGACAAACTAGAAAGTATCAATTCTGCTACTTGGTTAAAATAAATAAACAAAGATGAGTTTGAGTTCTTCTTACAGATTCTACCCTGCATTATGGTTACTTCAGTGGACAGCCTTCTATTTCACTTACCCAAACATTTTCTCAACCTGATTATCATTCTAATGAGCAATTAACAAATTTACTCTACCCATTTGCATTTCTTGTCCAAAAATAATGCCTGGAGTAATAAACAAGCCTATAATTTCTGCCTAATAAGATGCTAAGACATTAATATTGTTGTGAACTATCTTGGACTCTATATGTTTTTTATCTACAATGGGGAGAATATCAGTTTAATATAGGAGATGCATGAGAAATGTTAGCAATCTGCTTGACTGTTCAACTAGGATCTCATGAGATATAAAGACCTACTTGTATTTGAATATCCAAATATTTCACAATTTGTTTTATTATATTTATTATAGCTCTTCAGAATTATATATTTAATTGCTTAAAAATCTATATGCAAAGATAGAATGAAAGCAGGTGTTAGGTTTTAATCCCTTTGATTTTCCAGACTAGAACATTACTTGCATAACTATTTAGAATTCCTTGCTATAATATTTGATTAAATCACCATGAAAATTTCATGCAAATTTAAGTGAAAAGTTACATTCATGTTTAACTTTTTGTCTGTAAAAAGGACTATACAAATTAAAGCAATAATTAACAAGAAATATGCAGTCAACATATTTTGAATTAAAGGCCAAACTTTACCTACTCTATAATTTAGGATTTATTACAAGCCATTTTGTACATTGCTAAATAAATTATCGAAGCTCAAAGAGGTATACTTATATGCAAATAATTTACACATTCAAATCTAGACGGAAAACTGGCAGCATTAAGTTTCTTTTCATAGGAAAGAATAGTCGTAGCATTGACTTGATTTTTCTTTGGGGATTGAACGCAGGGGCGTTCTACCTCCGCGCTACGTCCCCGGCCCTATTTTTTATACTTTATTTTGAAACCAGGTCTCACGAAGTTGCGGAGGGCCTCACTAAGTAGAGAGAGAGAGACAGGGAGAGAGAGAGAGAGAGAGAGAGAGAGAGAGAGAGAGAGACAGGGAGAGAGAGAGAGAGCTGAGGCCAGCTGCGAACCCGGATCCTCCAGTCTCCGCCTCCCAAAGTACTGGGATTACCAGCGTGTGTCACCATGCCCAGCTTGATTTTCTTTTTTTAAATTTTTTGGACGTGTGACTGAAATAGAGAGGCACTCTTAGAAACATCTCAAGGGAATCACCATTAGGCTGAAGGGGTGGCAGAAAAGCACATTAAAACATTTCGCTGTTTTTAACCTTTCATAGTAATACTATCAATATTGTTTATTCGTGATGAATAGCTCAGTATTTTCCCAAATATTAGCTTAAATTCATTTTAATGATTTATCATTTAAAGAATGTCTAGTTTGTTCTCTGTTCAAGGCCCTGGAGCCTAGAGGCAAATAAGTTTCCTTGTGTTCAGGAGGATTTACTCTCCGGAAACAAATCACAGTGTGGCCAGGTCCTCCTGTGTTCCCAGGGCTGAGTACAAACCTCACTTCTCCATTTTAAGATCCCAGTTAGATATGTAGGTTAGGTGTCAATTCTATTTGTGAAAAAAAAATTCTATTCTTCTGAGGCTACAACAAAATATTCAAAGCTACATGGGGGTAATTAAGTCAATAAGTAATCCAAGTAAGATATCAAAACAATCCATTTAGAGATGCAGGTGTCTTTATTTCTATGCTTTTCTTTATTGTCTTGTTTTCAGCAACATACACTCAATAGGCAATATCTGGGAAGCAAATCAATCTCAAATTATTTACCTGAAGCATTTCAAACAGTACTTAAACATTATCAAGTAGAAATATAAACATACTCCATTTTTAGCTCTGTTCTAAATTAAACGTTAAAACTGGTTCTAATGAAAAGTGTTACAGTGAAATTCCTTAGCTAATATATTTACCCTAAGGAAGGCAATATTTGATTCAACAAATTACAGTGCAATGAATTATTTTAGAGTTATTTTTGGAATTCTTTACCTGTGACCACTAAGCTTGTACTTAAAGAAACAAAATTTGATTTATTCATCAATCATAGGACAAGCTTTTTGTTTTTCTTTAGCATATAGAGTGTTAAAACTTTGAATATCAGTTATAATATTGAGTTTCCAGATTTATTTTAATATCCCAGACTTCAATATATATTTTAACTAAAGAGCTACAAATAATTCATCTTCTTACCCTGTGTATCCACTATCACCTTCTAACACTCATCTGGTAACACTTGAATAATAAAGGTAAATCACTCAAGCTTCATACTAATTTCTTCATGAGGAAAGGAAATCATCATATCATTTTATAAATATAAGGAAAGGCATACATTTTTTGTTTATGTGCAACTGATGTGCATATTTCACCAAAGAACTTAACAGGGCTAACATACGAAGTTTTCAACTATGTCTCTGACAAGCACAACTAATTGTTAGGATCTGCAATTCAGTAATTATGATCTTGCTACGAGTGCTCTGAGGAGGATGTGGCTATATCCTGTCAGAAAGGGATTTGGGAAGACATTTCATCTTTTGTAAGCATTTACAGAGTCAGGGATGATCTCTCACACCGAGCAAGCGCATTCATATGGGAAAATGTCCATCCTTTATGGAAGCATGGCCCTCATCCCACAGATAATGCTTTGTTTCGTATACACACTTCCAGTGAGAGATGAAGTCTACAAATCTAACAAGATACAGTGGTGCCTACCCCGAGGGGTTTCAAGGAAAGAAAAACCAAAAGGGAGACCACTGGTCTTGGCAGTTAAAAACATTTCTGTGATTTTTGAAGAAATGAAGGCATGTGATGAAATATAAAAAATAAAAGTGGAAACAGATCGTGGGTTGTTCAAAAGTGATGACTGAGTAAAGTACAAAAGGCAGTCATAAATCAGCTGTTCCGTTCACTTCAGTGACAGAAGTGGGTGTGATGGCTTGGGATTAAGAGAAAAGCAGCAGTAGTGTTTCTGGAAAGTTCCTCAGATAGAGAGCCCGCAGAATGTAGAGTCTTTCCAGCAAAGGCTCAGACTGAAGGCTGATGTAAGAGGACAGGGGAAAGGGAGAATTAGAGTCACCGAGGCGACAAAATTCCAGAAGAGATTTAGGAATTGATTTCTCGTATTTCCAGATATTTGGAGAAACCTTTTCCAATATGGATGCCGACGTGTGGTGTCTTAACATTTATTTTGTAGAATGAAGCATAAAACTGACACAATAGGGAGTTGTTAGAAGTTTATAGGGTTTAAGGCCGGGCGTGGTGGCGCACACTTGTAATTCCAGTACTTTGGGAGGTGGAGACCGGAGGATCTGGGTTCGCGGCCAGCCTCAGCTCTTTCTCTCTCTCTCTCTCTCTCTCTCCTTAGTGAGGCCCTCTGCAACTTCGTGAGACCCGGTTTCAAAATAAAGTATAAAAAATAGGGCCGGGGGCTTAGTGCAGAGGTAGAACGCCCCTGCGTTCAACCCCCGGTACCGCAAAAAAAAAAAAAAATAAGTTTATAGGGTTTAGAAGTAAGAGCTGTACATATTTTCCAACAGAGTATGCCAAATGTTTAAAAAATCATATTAAATGGAAGGATACCAAAAGGGAAAAAGGAAAAAAAAAATGGCACAGGTGGATTGGCTTCGCTGTGCTTTACCGAGGAAAACCGGAAATGTTTCCTACGGCACTGAATCAATTTTTATCTTAGCAGTAAAATAGATTATCACACTGTGAGCCATTGTTATTATAATTGAGTGAATCATGTGTGGAACTTGTTTTTCCCAGTGAAAGAAAAAATTAATGGTTTCTATGGTAAATAAGAACATTCTCATCAGAAGAAGAAAAAAAAAACCACAACCACTTTAAACCACTTTTGTATATTCATTTATTTGTTGTTTTTTTTCAGCACCAAATGTGGCCCCTTCAGATGTGGGAGGCGGAGGTGGAAGCAACAGGGAGCTGACAATCACATGGGCAGTAAGTATTAGTAAGTTGCATGCAACCCGGGCATAGTGGCACATACCTGTAATCCCAGTGCTTGGGAAGCTGAGACAGGAGGATCAAAAGTGTGAAGCCAGTCTCAGCATCTTAGCAAGACCCTCAGCATCGAAGTGAGACCTCATTTCAAAATAGAAAAATAAATAGGGCTGGGGGTATAGATCAGAGGTAGAATGCCCTGTGTTCAACCCCCAGCTACCCCCCTTTAAAAAAGTTGCATGCTTTATAGGGTACCTTTTCTATACTGAATCACGAGCCCATGTTGTTTCCTAAAATAAATTGAAAACAAATGGGAATACTCAATCCATGAACAAGAATAAATTACTTTTTTCCCCTAAATATCTCTCAGATTTGATCTGGCTTATGATGGCTTAGTGGGTAGCTCTTATGCAAAAAAAAAAAAAAAAAAAAGAATCCTGAATCTGCCAACCTAAAAGATTAAATATTCAACTATCTAATTCCAGGGATATTTTGAGCTCATTGTGGTCTCCTAGCCCAATTGTAATTTATAACATTTTCTCTAGGCATTCTAAATTCCAAAGATTCCATTTACAAACTTAGTATCAAAACCCATTTTTTAATTGGGGCCTGCTTCCTCACTCCGAGCTAACTCTTGTTACTAGTATAATCTATGGTGGTTGTTCAGTCTTAGAAGTCACCCAAGGGACTTGTTACTGAGGGATCCAATAATTTTATTAAGTTTTCATGACTCAAAGGGGAGTTCTCTATCAGACTAATCTCTGTGGATTTTTGAAATTGGAGAGATATTGGGACAGTGTGGGGAAAGTTGTGACAGCATAAATTTATCTGAATTAGACATCTAGTATTTGTCCAGGCAACATGTTTTATATGAATTCATTCATTCAGTCCATATTTTTAGTGTTTAATCACTATAGACATTCATGGAGCATAATTTAGGCTCAAAAGGATCTTTCGGAATGCAGGAAAAATGATAGGTTTTATTCTTTGCTTGAATCAAATCGATTTATCCAATAATTGCATATTGAGCAAAGCTTGTCTACACTCTGTGCTATGTAGTCATTTTTTATTTTTGGCAGTTAAATCATATTTTTAAGCAAGATTTAGAAAAATACCTTTAATTAGTCTGAACCTCAAATTATTTGTTTGTAAGGTTTTACTGTCAATGTAATGTCCCCAAATGCAAATATTATAAAAATTATATCTTACTTTTTTCCGTAAAGCATGATTTTTTTGTAAGCCCCGTGGGTATCTGCTTCTCAATAAAGTGGCCTTTCAAAACATTCAGGATTAGAAATCCTCCAAAAATTCAAAATCAAGTTCTCAGGGATGGGGCCAGAGAATCATTATTTTTGAAAGCTCAAGAAAGTTTTGCAAGGAGTTATATGACATCTAGGAGAACATCCTAGGCAGAGGAATTGAAAGTAGGAAGGCCCAGGGCTAGAGCCCCAGGGTGTTCAAGGAATAGCAAAATGCCACTCGGTAAATGAGGTCATCAGATATTTAAGCATCTTTCTGCTCTTGCATTTTCAATCAGCACTAACTTGTGCACTCAGCTTATTTTTTGCAAAGAGCATCCTTCCATTGCGTATCTTTGTTCCAGTAGGGTTCTTCCCCCTGCTAACCATATCACTAAAACCTACTTAATATTATAATCTCTATTCAGCCTTTGTCAAGAGAATACCACTACGGCAACAATTTTGGGTATATAGTGGCATTTAAACCATTTGATGGAGAAGAGTGGAAAAAAGTAACAGTTACTAATCCAGATACTGGCCGATATGTCCATAAAGACGAAACCATGAGCCCCTCAACTGCATTTCAAGTGAAAGTCAAGGCCTTCAACAACAAGGGAGATGGACCATACAGCCTTATAGCAGTCATTAATTCAGCACAAGACGGTAGGTGGAAAAGATCTTCCAAATATGATAAAGGAGCTAAAATTGGATCCTCTGGCTGGCATTTAATTTGCTTTCTTTCAAGTCTTACTTATTATTTTTTATAGTACTATATATTTAGCAAGTAAGTATTATTTTGAGCAAAATTAAAATGCCAATCTTTCCATTTAAATGAGACGAATGTTACTAAAATTTTTTCATCCTTTAGATCATATCCATAGTAGTTAGGAAATCTCCACTGATAGAGTTGAACTAGACTGGTGTTCCTTGCCTCTTGATTTTATTTTGGCAGTCAGAAATTCTCCATACTGGATTGACATTTCATTATGTCTATATCTTCATAAAGTCTACTACTTCAAAATTCTAAAACATATATATTGCTTGCAAAATTGCCCCAAATTTTAACCCAAAATTTATGTAATTGTAGCATTTATGTAACTCTTATTATAATAGAGTGCTAGAATTTTATTAAAGGTCATCTAAACATAATTATATGAACAGGGGATGAAAAAGTCAGTTGAAATGTTTTCTCTAAAAGGGAAAATTTTGTCTTGTGAGCCATTTAGGAATAAAAACAATAGTGATAGGAATAAAAACACTCTGTTTTTCTAGAAACTTTATTTTTTAACGTGCTTTTATTGGTGCATTGGAGTCTCACATCACAATGAATATCTATTTGATGTTAACATACATACACACAGCTCTTAGTGTCCCCCCGCCTCGCCCCACCTGTATGAAGTACCAAGAATAATGTTGGTATATTCTCACATGTACATATTGTTTATGATAGTAATTCCACTGATTTGCTTCTTTCTTGCCCTTCCCCTTCCCTTGTACCACTTCCCTTGCCCCACTGAGGGTTCTTCATTATCAACAGGAGTCCCTTGTGTGTCCCCACTACTCCCTAGGTTGCACATATTAATGAAAACATATGCCCCTTCTTTTTCTGTGTGATTGACTGATCTCCCTTAAACTGAGCATACTTGTAGAGGCCTATATAATCTACATTAAATGTCACATATAGTTTTAGATTAAACGTAATTTTATGATTTCCTATTTAGGCTCTTAAGCTTTTCATTATAACCTTGTTTTAAAAAAAGATAAAACTTCCATATTATGTGTTCTGACTAATGCGCATTCTGTAAATAATGACTAGAAGAACAAATAGAGATGTCATTGCCTTCTGATCTAACACATTTACCCTTAGCCAAGTTTCTCTTGGCACACTTGTGAGAAACACAAACGGAAGAGTGTGAACACTAAAACTGTGTGAAGCACCCTTCTATCCTTAGAGGAAAAATGCTCTATGTAATGATTTACCCAATATGTGTTATTTTAGTTCAAAATAAACAGAACTATCCCTTAGAATTCAACATAACTTCTCACCTGTGCTCTTCAGCCATAGGCTTATTAGCTTTCATGTTTTAAAAAAATTTAATATGTATTTAAACCATCTGACAATCTGTACATTCCATACCAATAAACATGCCTCTTTACTATATATATATGTATATAAAGCAATACACCTCTCTATATATAATGTGTGTGTATATATATTATAACATCATTTTGCATACTGTAAATATACACAATAAAATTTACTTCAGAATACAAACATAAGCCGGGCATGGTGGTGCCTGCCTATTATCCCAGTACTTGGTAGACTGAGACAGGAGGATGGCAGATTCGAGGCCAACCTCAGCAACTTAGTGAGACCCTGTCTCCAAATGAGAAATAAAAAGGACTGGGGGTGTATCTCAGAGATAAAATGCCCCTGGGTTCAACTTCTAGTACCACACACACAAAAAAAAAAGAATACAAACAACATGAAAGGCAGTCCCGTGAGTCTTTTAGCTCAGCTATATACCTTGACAGAATAAAAAGTAGAAATAATTTGTTTATGCTGGGCGTGGTGGCGCACGCTTGTAATCCCAGTACTTAGGAGGCTGACACAGAAGGATCCGGGTTCGCGGCCAGCCTCAGCTATTTAGTGAGGCCCTCAGCTATTTAGTGAGACCCGGTTTCAAAATAAAGTATAAAAAAACAGGGACGGGGGTGTAGCTCGGAGGTAAAATGACCCTGGGTTCAATCCCCGGTACCGCAAAAAAAAAAGAAAGAAATAATTTGTTTATAATCAAACAGTGAAAGGGTCCTGATGACAAACCTTGCATTTGCTATTCCTGTACATATTCACCAGAAATGTGATAACTTGACTCGTTTATAATAATTTGAAAAACACGACTATGTATACCAGAGAAATCAAAGTTAAAAGTAGTTTACAACTTATGTTTTCATCTAATATCATTTTTTTTACTGCTTTTTTGGTGCTAAAGTAGGCTTTCAGGCAGAAGGCCATGCTTGTCATCTACTTAGTCATGACCATTTTTACTTATATTTCTTTCCTAAGTATTTCATGAGTCTCATAAAAGTTGCATGTGCTGAAACTTGTATAAGTTGTTAATCTTTTCTTCTAAGATTGCTAAGAAATCAATCATAGTGCCTCATGTTTACCTTGATTTGGAAAGGTAACAGTGTTCATGTGTAGAACATTTTTTAACATTAAGTAGGATTATGGCTTTTTAATGAAAGACGATAAAAATTGATCACCCCTGCTTAAAGATTTCTTTGTGTAAATTTCATAAGGGATGTAAATTACTTCTTTTCCCTGAACAGAGGCCTTTTTGATACATATTTGACTTGATGCCCAGTTGTAAGATTAGATACATAAAAGCTTTCCTGAGCCCAAGAAACAGTGGCTGTCACAACTTGTTTCAAAGGATCTTAAACTTTTATTTTTAAATCTCAACTTGAACATAAAAGAGGGAAATTTTGTTAACAATATTGCTGTGAATCATTTGCTCATATAAATAGCAAGTAAGATAAAATTAATTATAATGAATAGTTTTCTATAATAAATAGAAAATTTTTTTATATTTGGTAGGTAGAATTGATAAACTAAATGTAATTAATTTTAATTTTCATCAATAGAATGTCTTATAAATATCAGTTGGGAGAAATTAGAAAAAAACATTATAGTTCTTCACAGATATCATAGAAATCATGATGAAGCTTCCTATATTTTGTAAAATTAATGAGTATATGTGTATCTACATTAACATTTGCATATACGAATGTGTGTTTGCATGTATCACTGATGATCATGAAATAAAGTAACAATAAAAATAAAGAAATGGAATATTATTGAACTTATTTTACTTTAGAAATGTTAAATTGTAGTTCTAATTCATTCATATAGCAAAGTTTTATTCAGATTTATTTGTATAAGCATCTAACTAAAATACAATGTTCTCATCAAATCTCAGCTCCCAGTGAAGCACCCACAGAAGTAGGTGTAAAAGTCTTATCATCTTCTGAAATATCAGTTCATTGGAAGCATGTTTTAGAAAAAATAGTGGAAAGCTATCAGGTGAGTTTAATTTTTGTCAAATGAAATGCATTTATTCATAGATATATAAGTTTTTAAATGTGTTTTATCTTTTAGCATCCCATGTCCCTTCAATTGATGTGGTAACTAATGCTATATTATACCACTGTATTTAGTGTTTGGGGAATTTATAAGCTAATTGCTAAGAGTAAGACAGATACTACCCTGATTTGATTATTACGTATCATATGCATGTACTGAATTACCACAATGTACCCCATAAATACATGAAAATATTATATCTCAAAAAAAGAGAGCCGGGCGTGGTGGCACACGCTTGTAATCCCAGTACTTTGGGAGGCGGAGACCGGAGGATCCGGGTTCGCGGCCAGCCTCAACTCTCTCTCTCTCTCTCCCTGTCTGTCTCTCTCTCTACTTAGTGAGGCCCTCTGCAACTTCGTGAGACCCGGTTTCAAAATAAAGTATAAAAAATAGGGCCGGGGGTGTAGTGCCCTGGGTTCAATCCCCGGTACCGCAAAAAAAAAAAAAAAAAAAGAGGGAGAGATAAAAGGAGTAACATAGAGTTTCCTGTCTTGTCTATGAGTGATCTAAAGAGAACTATGTTCTGGTAAACCATTGGCCAAAATAAAAACTAAGGTAATAACACTCATGGTTTGTTATTATCATGATCTTTTAACACAGACCTTCTAATATAATTCTGGTAGGTCACAAGTTTTTTGGAAAGCATTTTGGTAATGTATATCCACATCCTTAACATCTTGTTTCACTTCTAAAAGTTCCTTAAAAAGAGACCATTATAAATATGCCAAATAATCTCAGAATGTTATCCACAAATGCAGAAAATCAGCAATAATCGAATATCCCAAAGAAAACTTCTCTTGAGCCAAGTCTTAAAGAACCACTAGTAGTTAGCCAGGTAGGAAGGGGAGGGCTTATCTTCTTAGTCAAGGGAGTGAGAACTGGAAACAGGAAGCCAAAAAGATAGCTGGGGTCTTTAACCCAACACTAATGCAATTTAGACTTGATTGTGTAGGAAAAGTAAACAAAGAACTCATCTACCTTGATAGATGAGCACATGGATACCAAAGAGGTTTGACAACCCGCCTCTGTCCTCACTAACAGAGTGTCAGAGCAGCATCTAGAACGCGGGGTTTCCTGATTCCAAGTTCAGGACTTGATGCCACCTCATAGACCCCTTTCATTTTATCAGTGAGTGGGCTGGAATGCTGTTCTAGAACTGCTGACCAGCAGCCTGTGCTCTCAGTTCTTGTGCTTCCCTGCTTTTCCATAGGCCATGGAATATTAGTTCTGCAAGGGCAGGATTTTGTCTATTTTTTTCTCAGTGCCTGGAACACTACTGGGCATGTGTAAGCACTAAATAGCTATTCACTGAGCACTGATAGGAATAATGAAGTAGGAGCAAATAAAGTGTTAAGATTTGGCTGTCGAGGCCATGTTTCTGAAATCCAGCCACAAAAGAAACTTGAGCCTTTAAGCAGAAACACCCAGATTAATAGTAAGGTTTTTGTTTTGTTTTCTTATTTGTTGTTGTTATTTTGTCATTGTAGTTCATGATATGGGTAGATCTCAAAGTGCCTTCAGATAATCTTTGCAAAGAGTTCAGCTCAATTTATAATAATAAAGACAGCAGATAAGAGGAAACTAGTAATAAAAGGAGCAGACTAGAAATACCCAATGTTCATAATTTCTTAACCTGACAATCATATCCAATAGAAAAGAGAAAGCTTCATTAGATGTTACAAAACCTTCTAATAAGTAAGTACAGGTATCTTTGGGAGATGACATCAATATTTGGTGCTTGAAAGGTTAAATTTTGGACCACAAGATTTTTTATTCTTTTTTTTTTTTTTTGCGGTACCGGGGATTGAACGCAGGGGCGTTCTATCTCCGCGCTACACCCTCAGCCCTAGTTTTTATATTTTATTTTGAAACCGTGTCTCACGAAGTTGCGGAGGGCCTCACTAAGGAGAGAGAGAGAGAGAGACAGGGAGAGCGAGAACGAGAGAGCTGACGCTGGCCCCGAACCCGGATCCTCCGGTCTCTGCCTCCCAAAGTACTGGGATTACAAGCGTGCGCCACTACGCCTGGCTGATTTTTTATTCTTTAACATTATTCATTTCTAACAAATGAAAAACTAAGAAAGAATTTAATTTAATATATAAGCCATCTCATCAAAACAAAGAATTAAATGTATATTTTACTTTATTAAGAACATGCTAGAGAATTATATAGTGTCTTTGCCTGTGCCATGAGTTGTATATTGTCTGCTTTATAATTTCCAACAAGCAAAGTACAAAGGAAATACAAAGGTGGGAGACTATACAGTGGTACCAATGATTCAGACAATAATCAGAATATAAGCTTCTTTGGGGAGTAAATCTCAATCAAGGATTCTCAAATAGCAAAAGAAAAAAAAAGAAGAGTCTTTAGCAAATAAAATTTTCTGAAAAGATAATTTCAAGAGAAAAGCTTGTGCCATGGAGGAATTTGATTTCACAGATTTCTGACTTTTTGCAACATCATATTAAGTAGAAAGTTATGGGCTTTGGTGCTGAACAGACATGGGTTTTTATCTTGGCTCTATCACTCAAGGATATTTATGGAAGATTTATTTGAATTTTCTTAATTTCCTCACCTAAAAAACCAAGAGCGTCACCACTGGGATTGTTGTTTGGGAGAAATTAAGTAACCCACATTTAAGCTTTTTCTTGTCCTATGCTGTTCTGCATCTGAAATGTTCTCCAAAAGCTAATGGGTTGAAAGAGTGGTCCCCAAAGTGGCCAGGTTTGGAGGTGGGACATGGCTGGAAGAAGTAGGTCACTGGGAACATGGCATTGAGGACCGTATCTCTCCCTGGCTGCCTCTTGTCTCTCTATCTCTGCTTCCCAGCTGCCATGAGCGGAGCAACTTTCCTCTGTCATGGTCCTGCCGTCATGATGTTTCTGCCTTGGAGCTGGCTGACCATGCACTGAACCTCTGAAACCATGAGCCAAATAAACCTTTCCTCCTCTAAGTTGTTCTTCTCAGGTTTTTTGTTCATAACCACACAGAGATGACTAACGCATATGCCTTGGGGCATTTGAAGACAGTGATGGCGATGATGACAATGTGGAAGATGATTATGGTGATATTATTAATGATAAGAATGATAGCATTTGTTGAGTCCTTACTATGCTAAACACTTAATTAAGCTCGTTGTATTGAATCCACACAGCCTTAGAAGACAGCCACCTTTCTTATCTCCATTTTAAAGATGAAGGTCTTGAGGCTTACAAACATCTGTCTGAGTAATAATTGTCATAATGAGATTTTAATTTAAGTTTTGCCTCTCCAGAGCATGGACAATTAGAAATGCTGGTAGTGAATCATGCAATTATTCTTTCTATTCATCCATTCTTAAAATCCTTTTCAGTCTTTAACACAGAGCCTTGAATTAAAACTTAAAAGAGAAAAATCAGTATTACTCATTTCTTCCAACTGCTCCTATGAATGTATTGGGGGAGTTTTGACTGACTATATTATGGTTATGGTTTTTACTTTAAAATATGGGAAAAGATAATGATTTAACAAGATAGAGATGATCATGAAAAACAATACCCCACTGTACTTCCCATAAAAATGTTAGATCGAAGTTATAAAGACATACATACAAAAAGGCAGCACATTAAAAATATGAAATGCAATAGAAAGGCAAGGAAATGCTGAGTCTTGTGTAATTGACCCCATCTTAAGGACAATTTCCTGACAATTCAAATGAGTGCTGTAAGCAATGGGTCTAAAAATCATCATCTTGCCTTTGAGATTTTAAAGTGTATCTCCATAGAAAGTTTAAAGATCACTCCCTTTTTTCCTCTTGTCTGTTATAATGTCCCCCACTTCCAATCTTAACACCCAGTGAGTTTTTCTACAGAATAGGTGAGTTAGATGAACAGAAAAAGTTCTTATCAAAGGCATTTCGGTAACTTTGGTCTTCTGCCCAAGAATCCACAAAAGACTTAGTTTGCTCAACCAACGGGTAAAACATTCATTTAATTAGTTTAATAAAAACAAGCAAAATAGGCTATCAGAAATAATAAATGCAAAAACTCTTAGCAGCTAAATTGGAGATTAACACAGACGATTGACCGCACAATCGTTGTAAAGACTAACAAGAGTAAATATTCTACTCAAGTGTCTTTGCAGGGTAAATTACAGCGGCGTGCATTCATTGATCTTTAGGAGGTATTTAATTTTCTTATTTTGCAGAAGGCATCTGTCTTAGTCTGCATCTCTCAGAGCCTCACACAAAGGTGTGGGAAAGGATGGCTTCTTATTGTTGCTTGTTTATTTTACATATGATCCTAAGGAATAGGTAGGAGGAAAAACAAAGCAAACAGGAAAAGGGAGAACTCAGCTACAAAGATGCTGTATCTTGTTGGCAGCTACTGTGGACAACCAGGACTCCATGCCTAGAGGTCTTTGAGGAATTTGATAAACGTGGCGTAGAACTGCCCAGTCTGAGTTGAAAGGGGAGGCATTTACCCACTGGTTGAGGGGGCCTCATGGGCACTGTCCCCCCTCTCTCGAGGGCCTACTAACAAGCTTTAGCCTGCAGTGAAGGATAACCCTGGACAGGGGGTATGATGTTAGTGCCTCTGGCAGAGGTGAAATGCTATTTTGTCAGATTTGTGAGAAACTGCTTGAAGACTGTCTAGAACTTCTCTACACAGGGACGGAAATAAAAGGAAACTGAGTAACTCCCAAGAGGTATACAAATACAGATTTTGAATAATTTATATTATTACTACTAATAGACATAAAATGTGCTAATGCTTGAATTAGTCTGGGATCTGGGTAAAGTTATTACATAATATCTGTTTAGAGGTTGAGCTGTTTTCTGTTAGTCTCTTTTTTCCACATTTTTTTTTTTTTTTGCGGAACTGGGGATTGAACCCAGGGGCGTTCTACCTCCACGCTACGCCCCCGGCCCTATTTTTTATACTTTATTTTGAAACTAGGTCTCACGAAGTTGCAGAGGGCCTCACTAAGTAGAGAGAGAGAGAGAGACAGAGAGAGAGAGAGACAGAGAGACAGAGAGACAGAGAGAGAGAGCTGAGGCTGGCCGCGAACCCAGATCCTCTGGTCTCTGCCTTCCTAAGTACTGGGATTACAAGCGTGCGCCACCACGCCCGGCCTCTTTTTTCCACTTAATTGCCATATTCAGATTTTTTTCCCTTAAAGGAATTCTCACTTGTCAGAGATTATTTTTTTCAGAGAGATGAGGCTCATAATTTAAAGCAGGAAATTTGGAAGTGTCATATAAAAGTTTACGGAAATAGCAAATAACAAAATGGAATTAACCAGTTTTCAGAAATACTAAGTTATTTTGTAACTGGTAGCACCCATTACTTTTTCTTCCTATCCTCCTTGGAGGCAATGAGGCTAAAGAGCTTCTTTTCTTACAAATTTCTCAATTTTTCCTGAGAAGGGATATAATTATTATCTTTGTATGAAAGTGATATTATTATAGCTCATAAATTTATTGAAAGTATAATTATTCCTTATTAAAATAGGGATTAGTCATTTTTTCCTGAGGCTGTCTTTTAGCTTCTTAATGCTTTATAAAAGTACATTTTCTTGCAGCAAAATCAAACACTTTGATCACTCTATTGATGATATTAACAATTCTATGCATACTTAAACATTTTGATTAATTGCTCTATTTCTAAACAAGATCTATGAAAGCAAAGAATACAGTTGCTTGGTTCTCTACTGTAGTCTCAGCACAGAACCTGATATAAAATGTATATCCAGTGGATATTTGTTCAATGAATGAATGAGTACCACAACTAAAATAGTCCTAGGCACATTCTTCAATGCCTGATTTTCAGATATAATGTGCTCAAAAACAACATATACCTGCCCTCACAGGGTTAATAATCTAGTAAGAGTGCAGAGACAACAAGGCAATTCCATCATGGTTTAATAAGCACTATTATAGGATAACACAAGACATGGGATTCTATGGGGATTTTAGCAACATATAGACGAAGTTAAATGCCATGGCATTAAATAGAAATAAACACACCACTCAGAAAGATAAGCATTGCATGTTTTATCTCATATGTGAAATCTAGAAAAAAAAAGAGAATGCAAATGCAGAAGGAAGACTTAGTAGGGAAGATGGGAGGGGAGAGGAAGGGTGGCCACTGGGAGGTGGAAATGATCCAAATATATATTTGTACAAATATGACACAGTGAAATCCATTATTCTGTATAACTAATATGTACTAATAAAAACCCAACATATAGCCAGGCATGGTGGCTCACGCCTGTAATCCCAGTACTTGAAAGGCTGAGACAGGAGAATCACAGGTTGGAAGCCAGCCTTATCAACTTAGTGAGACCCTGTTTCAAAATTTAAAAAAAAAATAAGTAAAAAGGGCTGAGGGTGTAGATCTTAGGTAGAATGTCCCGGGCTCAATCCCCAGTACCACACACACCAGAAAACAAATGAAAAAACAACATATTTTTAAGAAGAAATAAGTATACCATTTGTTGCCCTAACATTTGAAAATGAATTTATGGTCTACTATTAATAAAGCGCGGACCTGCTTTATTTACTTAATTACCTCCTTTCCTGGTCGTGATAGTCCATTCCCATTAATTCACTGAGACTCTTCGTCTCCCTAGCGACTAACAAGAGGATTACATTTGTCCTGCCTCATGACTACAGGTTGCTTCCCTTACTCCCAACCATTTTCTCACTTAATAATGTTTGTTCCTCACCACACTGACAAACTCAGCCTGAGGATCATGATGCACCAGCCCAGCACTGTGATCTACTTAGAAATTCACAGTTCATAGTCAGCAACTAGTTCAGATTAAAAAGTATAGTGCTGTATTTTGCATAGATCTATTACTAAGTATCTTAGGCTTCTTTGAAAACATAAATCATAGGTAAACACATGCTTAAGGAGAGACGGATTATGAGATCAAATCATTCTGTATCAGCTGCTTTCCGTTGTGAGGGTTGAGTGTACCTGTGAAAATGTCACACAACGCTCACATTCCAAAGGAAATCAGGAAGTATTGGCACACTCCATAATTCTTTCTGCTCCCAAGTTACAAGGGGGTGGCTAAGTTGCTGCTTCAGTTGACCACGGATACTAATGGAGACTGTGAATACATAGATCCTCGCCAGAGTGAGATGAATAAAGGGAGTTGGTCATATAGGATAGAGTTACAAAGAACAAATCAAGAAAGTCTTTGTTCTTTCCTTTTGTTTTGCCATATGCCCCATGGAATTTTGAATAAGATGACATAAAACTCTGTCACTTTAATTCCTGATTTTAGTATAACATCTTATCAAAATTGCCTCCATTATATTAATCTAGTCTAAAAGCTTTTCCTCTTTAAATATATAAATGTGGCTATAATGGGATGGTATTTTAAAGTGTGGTATGCATCTCAGTCAATAAGCATACTTACACACACAGTGGAATTTCACTCAGCCATAAAAAAAACCCACAATATGTCATTTGCAGGAAAATGGATAGCTAGTCATAGAAGGTGAAGGGTCATATGTTTCCACTCATATGTGGGACCTAGAGAGAAACTTGGAAAAATAGAGAATTTCAGATAAATGAGTGTAGATATTAGTAGAATAATGGAAGGGAATTTGGGGAGGGAGATGGGGATGAGAAAGAGAGAGCTGGTAATAGAAACGATTCAAATAATCCTTTGTTCATACATGAAGTTATCTGCATCAATGTAAATATTATCTACAGGGAGGAGAGGAGCGGGGAGGGACCCGAAGGGAGACACACAACAAATGTGTGTCTATCACCCTGAACCTCCCTATGATGTGTAATTACAATGCACCAATGAAAAGAAAACAAAATAGGGCTGGGGGTGCAGCTCAGAGGTAGAATGCTCCTTGGTTCAATCCCCAGTACCACAAAATAATGATGATGATGATGATGATGATGATGATGATGATGATGATAAAATTTGGGAACCTCATGGGCTTCAGTTTTAATTTCTATAAGTTGGGGTAAGTTCTACTGTCACAGGTTTGCTGAGAAGATATTGAATATGGATGATCCTAATGCAGTGCCTGGCCTTTCATTGGAACATAAATGTTCATTTTATTTCTCTTCTGCTTAAAAAGGAAGAGACCTTATGTATTATCTAGTTCAAATGTCCACTTAGATGGAGGCCATCTCTGCCCAGATGACTGTAGTCACTGTCTGAGCTCTTCCAGGGCTGAGAAATGCATGTCTTCACAAGGAGACTCGTCCTGTCTAGAAAACTAGAGGCTTCTCTGCCAACTGAGATCCATGCTTGCAGCCACTTGGTACAATTCCACTTCCTCTCCCCAGAGAGCATCCTTCTGGTTACATGACATAAATTCCAAGGAGATTGCATTAAAATCATTAGGAAATATACTATCATATTAAAAAATAAGCATTAGTAAATAAAATAAAAACTACTGCAAAGAAAACCAAGATACAATTAGGAACTAGCCTTTATTCAGAAATATGCTTATTCTACATATAAACCTCACTTTTGCCAGGTAAATCTTGGTCATCCAGTTCTATTTTATAATGATTTAATCTGCATTAATGTGAATGAAAAGTTCAGTATTATATTAATATTAGGTATGTATTTAATTTTATTTATTTATTGGTGCATTGTAATCATACATCTGGATGGGTTTCAGGATGGTAGAAGTATACATGCACACATCGGTCAATTAGCCCTCTCCCAATTCTCACCCCCCATTTTCTTCCCCTTCCCTCCTTCTCGTGCTCAGCATAGTCGTTGACTTTGGTATATTTGCATATGTACATCCTGTGCATTAGGGTGTTTCCCTCTTCCCCCCCTCCATCTCCCTCAGTTAGGTCGCCTTCTTTACTCATCTAAGGTTTTCTCCATTTTTGTCTGGAGTCCCTCCTATGCCCTATTCTCCCTAGCTTCTGCATATTAGGGAGAACATCCAACTTTTCACTTTTTGTGACTGACTAATCACTTAGCAAAATGTTCTCTAATTCCATCTATTTCCCTGCAAATGACACAATTTTGTTCTTCTTTATGGCTGCGTAAAATTCCATTGTGTACATATCCCATAGTTTTGTAATCCATTCATCTGTTGATGGACACCTTGGCTGGTTCCATAGTTTGGCAATTGTGCAGCTATAAACATAGATATGCCTGCATTAGTCTGGTAGTTTGGTTTCCATTCTTTTGGGTCGACACACAGGAGTGGTATTGTTGGGTCATATGGTAGGTTCATTCCCATTCTTCTGAGGATCCTCCACACTGTTTTCCAAAGTGGTTGCACTAATTTGCAATCCCACCAACAGTGAATTAGAGTTCCTACTTCTCCACATCCTCACCAGCATTTGTTGTTGTTTGTGTTTTTAATGATTGCAATTCTAATTGGGGTTAGGTAAAATCTCAGGGTAGTTTTGATTTGGATCTCTCTGATTGCTAGTGATTTTGAACATTTTTTCATATATTTATTGGCCATTTATATTTCTTCTTTTGTGAAGTGCCTATTTAGTTCACTTGCCCATTTTTTGACTGTGTTGTTTGTTTTTTCAGTGATGAGTTTCTTGAGTTCTCTGTATATTCTAGATATTAGTCATCTATCAGAGGAGTAGCTGGCAAAAACCTTCTCTCATTCTGTGGGCTCTCTGTTGAGGTTCTTGATAGTTTCCTTTGCTGTGCAGAAGCTCTTGAGTTTAATGCGATCCCACATATTGATCCTCATTGTAACTTCTTTGTAACTTTGGGGTCTTGTTGAGGAAGTTTTTGCCTGTGCCTATGTGTTGAAGAGTTGGACCTATGCCCTCTTCAAGTAGCTGCAAGGTCTCTGGCCTAGATTTTTGATCCATCTTGAATTGACTCTTGTGCAGGGTGAAAAAGTGGGGTTTATTTGCAGTTTTTAGCATGTGGTTAACCAGTTTTGCCAACACCATTTGTTGAAGAGGCTATCTTTTTTTTCCAGTGTATGTTTTTGGCTCCTTTGTCAAAAATCAATTGGCTGAAAGTGTGTGGATTTGTTTCTGAGTCTTCTGTTCTGCTACATTGGTCTATGTAATATTAGATATTTTTTATCAAGGAATTTAGGCTAATCATGAAATTAAAATCACATTCTTTTATAGACAAGGCATCTAAAATATATAAATACTAGCATACTAACAACACAATTCTTTCTTTTTTTTTACTCATGCCTTAGTTATATTTATAGATTCCTGATTCCCCGAAAAAGCCTTTACTTGAAGAATTTAAATTATAATTCATAACTTTTCTTAATCTAAGAGATAAGGAAGGCTATAATCATTTAGCAAAAGTCATCATTTCTTACCACAACATGGAGAAAAAAAATTTTTAATTATTTTCAAGAGAAATAGTTTGCACAATTTGTTATTAGGTATTTTTCTTTGATATTTCTCCTATATGGATTGAAAGGAAATAATTTTACATGTATACTTTTGAATGGAGCTAGAAAAAGATTACACTGGCATATTCTTGGCCATATAATGACTATTTTTGTCCAACAAGGTTGTATTCCTCTTAAGCTTCTTTATCAGTGGATTGTAACAAGTTTGAAACCAGGTAAACAGGAAATAAATGACAAAAATTTTGTGGCATATATTTCCATATATTTCCAAGATCACTTTTATATTTTGAGGGTAAATATAATGCATAGGGTTTTTTTTTTTTTTTTGCTTCTCTCTCCCTCCCTCCCTCACTCTCTCCCTCCCTCCTTTTTCTTTTTCAAAAGAAAACTCTTTTTCCTTTAGGTCAATGTAAAGCTATTTCAGCCAATGAGGCAAAGCTTTGATTTACTTCTGACATTATAAGCAGATTTGCATATGTGTCTTGCTATATTCTAAGACTGATAAGAGGGTAACATCATAATGTAACATTTATGAATATGATACTCAGCCAACACTAGGGTAGCAGCAAATGGAAAAGATCTTTTCATAGCTAAAAGTCTGAATCATAGTAAAATATTACTCATCTTGGATGTTTGCAGATTAGGTACTGGGCCGCCCATGACAAAGAAGCAGCTGCCCACCGAATCCAAGTCACCAGCCAAGAGTACTCAGCCAGGCTGGAGAACCTTCTGCCCGACACCCAGTACTTTGTGGAAGTCGGAGCCTGCAATAGTGCAGGGTGTGGACCTCCAAGTGATGTGATCGAAACCTTCACCAGGAAAGCACGTGAGTGTCCCATTTTGATTTTAGTCTTGTCAAAAACTACCTCTTGACTCAATCATGATGCCAGTATATTTGAGGGGAATTTTCTAAGCTGGATGTCTGAGCACATTTGGTTTCCAATGGTTTCTTTTGCAGTCATGCAAGATTTCTCTTAAAGCATTGTTAGTTATTGTAGATATTGCAGATATTGTAGACACTGCCTGTATACATTTAATGTTCTTTTATAGCCATAAAATTAGAGAACTGCCCTTTGTAACAACTCTCCTTCAAATTTTGCATGATTAGCTTATAAAGGTGTCTGCATTCTGTATTTATGAACTTAAATGTTTTTTTTCATAGTAATGCATCCATAGCACAAGAAAATTAAAATTCAGCTCATTTTTCTATGATTGATTTATAAACTTTAATCATTGCATAATACAAATGCAAGTTAAATCTTGTAGCATATGGTTACTCTCTTATTACCGTATGTTTTCATTGTTCATATAGCAAGACAACCTAGTCTGCTCAGATTTTCTGGTCATTCTGATCTCTCCAGATTCACTTTGATATCTCTCTTCTTGAACCCAAGTTGAATATATGAATAAGGAGAATTTGTATGCAGGACACCAGGGACTTTTACAAGAATCTCTAGGCATGATGACCATTAGGGTTTGCAAATTTATGGATTTCACTGGGGACAGAGACTCTTAAGGAGAGTGGCCAGACTTTGGGATCAGACATGGATTTGAGATCTAGTCTTCTACTTAATTAATGCATAACAATAGACAAATTATCATACTTCTTTAAACCTCAGTTTTCTAATTTGTCAAAGAAGCATGTTTTCCTTTGTTTTTCTTTCCACTTACTCATTCATCAGAAATATACTCTGCACCGAGCACTGTACTAGGTGGTAAGGATACAGAGGAGAGCAAGTCAGACCTGGTAGGACACAGATCCTTAAAGCAATCAAACAAAAACTCTGGCAAATAAATTGGTGTGCTCATATTGACAGGACAAATAGAATAAACAAACATAAAATTGAAAAAGTAGTGCAAAGTCATAGGATGGGAAGAGCTTGAAATGTTTAGCTGTAGAAAGACCATGGGGGCCAAGGCATAGGATCTGAGATACAGAGGGGAAAGTGTGCTGGGGCCAAAATATGGACGGCCTTGTAAGCCATAGTAAGAAGTTTGGGTTCTAAGTGTGATAAGAAACCATTGGAAGATTTTAAGGAAGAATGTGACAGGTTAAGAGTGAAAAGTGGGCTGGGTGGTGGCGCACGCTTGTAATCCCAGTACTTTGGGAGGCGGAGACCGGAGGATCCGGGTTCGCGACCAGCCTCAGCTCTCTCGCTCTCTCTCTGTCTCTGTCTCTCTGTCTCTGTCTCTCTGTCTCTCTCTCTCTCTCTCTCTCCTTAGTGAGGCCCTCTGCAACTTCGTGAGACCCGGTTTCAAAATAAAAGTATAAAAAATAGGGCCGGAGGCATGGCGCGGAGGTAGAACACCCCTGGGTTCAATCCCTGGTACCACAAAAAAAAAAAAAA